>JAUESI010000034.1:3144258-3154884 GCA_032275145.1 Synergus laeviventris
GACTATTATTGACTCTCGTTTGGTTGAAATAATTAAAAAATAATTATTATCTACAGTTCATTATCAATACTTCCGTTATAGCAAAAAAAATCGAGTCGACAACGGTCCGTTTCAATGTTCTTTACCGTTTCCCAAAGTTTCAGGGCAAAATATATATTTTTATAACCGTAAAGTTGAGGAATTTGAACATATAAAATCAATCATTTTTCTAAGTATCACATGCCCTTAATATACCTCAGATTTCCTTTTCTGACTTGAGTTAATAAACAGCTTCCAATTTTCAGGACCTCTTTTAAAAATCAGAAGTAAATCTGCTTTTGATCGTACTAGAGAATGTTCGCGGTATTCTCTAGTTTTATTTACAACCGTTTCTATCTTCCTCATTTCTAAAAATTTCTATTTGTAAATTATAAGCTCAATATTTAGTTTGCCACCATAAATTCAAGAGGTTTTAACTTCAAAATATAAACAAATAATAATGATAATATAATCCGGGTCGTTTGTTCCTTCCCAGAGTATGAAGTTTAAATTTTCAAATTATTAGCAATCCCCTGTAATCCCTTAGTAGTGGCAGAGATGATCTCTGGTAGTGATAGGTGCAGAAAAAATACTTTCATGAAAAATAGTAGACTTGATCAGGGATTATCACATACGTCCTAAAGTTGGAAAATTGTTTAAGGTTTAAATATTTAATCGAGAGCAGAATATATTTATATTTTGCCCCCGATTGATAGTTAAATATAACCTTAAATATTTACTGCAATTGAAACCTATTAATTCACGCATTTGATTACATCAATATGTCAATAACGAATATTGATACAAAAGAACCTACGAAAAATTTAATATCTTTTTTGCCTAGATAATTTTATTACTATCGTTGATAAAAACAGTGTAAAAATAAGCCGGTTTAAAAAAATTGCGAAATTGGAGTATTATTAGACCGAGCAGACGACATATTCAATTATAGCAAGCCAGCTGCCAGATGCAATATTATCTGCCTTAAGTGTGTTCTTGTGTGTTCATATTCTTAAACTGTTAAAACTATAAAACCTTTAGAAAATGTATAAGAGTACATTATTGTTTTTTAATCAAAATGTCAAATTATGTAACATTTATTTTAAAACTGATTAATAACTGGTTATGTTTTGTTACAAATAAGAATCTCTGATGACTTTTTGAAATTAAATTTATAGTCCTACGGTGTAGAAATGTGGTTAAAAATTTTGAATTTAAATAATTCAAATAAATTTTCCTATGACGTTTCACTGTCAGACAGATGTCTGTGCACAGTGAAAGCGCCATCTAAGCTATGAAATTATATCAATTTCAATTATATCCAACAAGTGTCTGAGAGATCGGAAATCACTCATTTAATTTAACTATGTGTGAATAAACAATATTTATATTCTATAACAAAATCGTTTCTTAATTTAATAGTCGTAATTTCTACTGAAACATAAATTCAGTTTAAATTCTTTTAGAAATTGATCAATTATTTCAATAGTCAAGGTCAAAATTAGTAGTTGGTGAGGAGACTTTTCAGTCTTGAGAGTGAAGAGAACCAAACTTTAAATTAATTTCAAATATTAAATTTAAATTTGCCGCGTGAATTAACTCACATTCGTTACAAGGTTAACTCGCTATATTACCATCTGCATCTACTGCTGCTGTCACTGTCTGTATACAAAATTAAATAACATTCTTTATTTAATTTTTTTTATTTGGCAAATCTTAATCTTAAACTTTTATTTATTTAAAATCCGTATTCAAACAATAGAGGCATAATGCATTGTATGTTACTAACGTACTTACCATAAGAGCAAATTTAGTTTCGCCACCTTTACTCTCGCAATAATAAATATTAAACTATTATTATAAACTAAAACTAGGTCATTTGTCTCGATTTGTACGAAATGGAGACAAATAACCTATAGCTTTAGCAAAACATATTTATTATTGCCAGCGTAAAGTTGGCGAAAATAAATTTGCTCTTATGGTAAGTATCATATGTCCTTACTGCCAGTTCTCTGTTAATGCTAAGTTTAAATTGATAGCGTTATCAGCAATCGATAACAAAATTAATTTAATTTATCTCTGATTAAAAAATGTATGATTATATTTTTATATTATATTATATTTTTGGTTATTAATTTATTAATACATGGAAAAACTTGATATACTAATTATTTAGGTATTACGTCAAATGGATGTATAGATATTTTTATACTAGAAAACTTTATTTAATAATAATATTACTATTATTTAAATAGAATGTGAATAAATTACTTCATTAAAATAAAAAAAAGGCATTCCTAAAAAGAACTGAGAATAGAAAATATTCCTCATTCTCGAGCTTTACAATTTTTATAATTTATTATTATTTTTTTTTTTGTAATACTTTTTTAAATATAATATCGACGACTATAAAGTAAGAAGCAATTTGCTTGAAGAACAGTAAAAAACTAAAAATTTGTCGTCGTGGTCAACCTCCTGACTGATAATTTCGATGAAACGCCTGTCAGATAAATTTTTCATATACTTGAAGAAAGTCTGTGTAAATTTATCTACAAATTTTCTAGGAATCGTCACTTCATTTGAAAAAGTCTCCAAAAATGGAATTGACGGATGTGGTGTTTCATAAAATTGAAGGGCTTTATTAATTTCTAGTAAACTTTCACCCTCTGATTCTTCTGCTATATGTACATCTGAAAGTCAATCAATAAAATTCATAATAAAAATGAAAAAATCGAAAAGGTTTTTCGAATTACCTGCAAATTTAACTGATAATCTGGTACGTCTTATAAATGATTCTTCCACAATTTCATTATTTTGGTTACTTCCTGAAGATGAAGCGCCTTGAAATATTTATTTTCAAACTCGTCAAATATTTTTACATAAAATTATTTTGTAATTATTTAAGCGTGAGTAACTTTCGAACCTTCTTCTGGTGCCGAAAAAATTGTCTCCACTTCCGGTTCCACCGGTTGTCCTGCTTCAGCCGCTGTAGCTATATCTGGTACAGGTTCTGCGGGATTGTTTGATTCACTCATTAGATAGATTCAAATAAATATAATGTACCTAAAAGTAAAATTTTATAATTTTGAATTCCGAATTTTGGTTCCTGAAATGTCATTAATTTTGAGTGAACGTATCAGCATTAGAACTACTTTATCGATTCCAAAAATAATTTGAAATCGCATTTGGAAGTACAAATACAAAGTTAAAATATTTCAGATCAAATATTACATTTCGCAGCAAGTATTTATTTATTTAAACTAATTATTAATTATGTTCTGAATTTTGAAAATGCAAATTAAAATAATACGTCAGTCACATAAAAAAAGCTTTGAGTATCATATAAAAATCGATCTAATCGTCTTTGAAAGTACGTTTGAATTGTTCTCTGATTGTTGAAATGTGTAAAGCACAACAATACAAAATATTTTTGCAAATACGAAGTATTTGTGTATTGTTCACGATCAGAGGAATGAGAAGGCTTCGCGTAATGTCAAGTTAGTCTTCTTTGAACGTGGAAAAAGATGTGTTTGAAAAGTTTAAAGTCTGGTAATTTTAATATAAAAATAAATATTTCATGATGATAATAATAAATTATAGATTTTTAAAACCTACAATTGAAAAAAGTCTTTGCAAAGAAATATGCTTTCAAAACATATTTAAATGCTGACATATGTCGTTATTATTATTCCTCTACATTATTGAGAGGTGGGCTTCAATCCTATTATCTACAATTAAAAAATGTCTAGTTTTAAATAATAAATCAAAATAAAATCAATTTAAGAATTGGATGAATCGTGTGGTTCGCAACTATCGATACGTTTTAGTCCAGAACTCTCAGTTTTGAAATCTAAAAGACACTTGAATCCTGGTGAGTTGAAATCCATAAAATATAAAAGAATCTTCATATTTTTACATCAATGCCAAAATTGATGCAATTCTTTCAGAATTTCTTAGAGTATGAAATAAAAGTATTTTAAATAGAATGAAATTGTTTATAGTTTTAATCTAACTATAAATATTTCTGATGCAGTGACATTGATTACCTACACCTAGAGGAAGATACTATAGTGATTCAGGCCGAGAATTATGACTGCCTAGGACAGCCTAGCGGGAATCAAATCGATGGAATTGATGACGAAGACATCGAAAATCGAATGACGGAACTTGACTAGGTACAGATAACATTTGAGCCTTCGGCGACAAACAGTCGTGTTATATTTAGACCAGAAAAGGCAGCTCTTGATGACCGAAACTTCGATAATGTCAGAAGACGAGGATGCGATAAAGAAGCAAAATATGGATTGTTTAAATTCGATTTTAAAGATAAGAAATTATCGCAATCACCAGAGCTAGATATGCATTATTAAAAGATGCTACAGAATCATTGTCGCAAATTTTATTTTCAACGCAATTACCTGAAAGACAAAGAAATTATCAAACAGTGAGTCATTTATTAATTATTAATATTTGTAATTCATTAGTCAATTTTCTTAAAATTTGATATTTTAAAATAGTGTTTTAAATTCTAGGTGTTAATTAAAGAAAAAAATTAATTGCTTGATGATGAGTTCAAAAATGTTATGTGTTATAACGGAGAAGGCGAATACATGTCAGAGAGACCTGAAATTCTCTATGATTTATTCAAGTACTATCTGGAGCAAAAATCACTTTTTCAAAAATTGGGAATGCAGTCAAATTTCATGAATGGAATATTTGTAGATAATTCAGAATCATATATACTACGTAAAAGACGAGAAGCTGAAAATCCTGGTATTCTCAATTCAGAAATAAAGTTTGGAGCACCGAAAAGTATTGAAGATGTTATTAAATATGTTAAAATCAGTAAAGGTAATACGTCACATAAATCTCGAATGTGTAAATTAGTAAAGACGCTGAATGAAAACCAATATATTAATTCTGGCAATGCTTCCAAAATATAAACTGAATTACGTCTAGAAAATAAATCAAGCGTTGTTTTAAAATCTGATTTCCAATACGAAAGCTTGAAGCGAAATAATTCAGAAGACTTGAGAGTCAATAAATGGAAGGATATCAATGAAAAAGATTCCAGAATCAATTTAGGAAAATCTGATTGTGACGTTCAAAACAATATAACATGACTCCGGAAGATTTAAAAATATTTTTTTAATGACAGCATACGAGTTGAAAGAAAACTAGAAGATGGCGAAATGTGTGGGAAAGAAAGAGATCTGAATGGAAATATTTTCATCTCATCTTCAGAGAATGTGTCGAAGATAGAAGAAACAAATGATAGACATCGATCTTCGAAGTTGAAAAGATTTAACCGGGTTCTTAATCACGATAAATTAATTCAAGACATTCTCTCAAGGAATAATCTGAAAGGGAGAAAAAGAGTTAATGGAATTGAAACTGGTTCAACAATTCCAGTAGTTGAAGCTTCACCGAGAAAAGGAAGCTTTGGTGAAGACGTTTCTTCTCCGAATGTTTTTCACCAACGTAAAAGTTTGAGACCAAACTCACCAAATCTTTCCAGGTATTTTGGAAGTAATGAAGGATGAAGAAGAGGCCAAGTAACAAGAAATCAAGGATTTTTGAGAAATCGAGAATTGTCGAGGAATGAAGGATTATTGACAGATCAAGAAAGATGGAGAAGTTTGGAATTTAAGGATAGGGATGGTGCAAAAAGAACGGAAAAAATTCTAAGATTTGCCAAAATGGTCTCAGATTTGAGAAATCAGAAGACATTAGAAGTTTCTCAGGATTTTACTGATCAGAAGAAAAATATCTCAGGTATGAAAGAATCGAGAGGTCGAAGATTTCAAAAGATTATAAGAGTTTTTTTTACAAAATTTCAAAGGAGTTTGTAGAATATTTTAAAGGATTTCACGTAAGATTTTCACAAACTTTATACTAATTTTGATTATTTTCTCTATGATTTAGATTCATTGAGTACAACTCATTCTTGCTGGAAAATGTTTCCCTGCAGGATTCGGTCTTCGAATCAAGAAGAGATGCCAGGGTACCGAAGAAAGCGAAGGGAGGTCAATCGAATACCCTCACTTCCGGATTATTTGGATTACCCTCAAGGTCAGGGGGACACAACTCTAGGCGGAAACTTGTCCCGTGGTGATCAATCAAGATTACTAAATGATCTCACACTGAATGAATCTCACTCTTCTGCTGTGTCTATCAACTTGATAATCGCAACAATTATTCTTCTGGAACAGAAGATTAGCACTTAAAAAAAATTTGGAAAAGGGGAAGACAAATCTCACGACTATTCAAATTAGTGAAATATATCAGAATAGTAAAAATGACTCTGATGATGATGGTAATAATCCTTCGGAAAGAAGAAAAAATAGTTCACTTTGTTTGAAGAGATCCAGAGTTTAGTCATCATCTGCTGATAGGCAAAATACCTTTGAAGAAATAAGGACGTTTTGATCCCCTTTTTGGACTTTTAGGGAAAGAAGCTTTTTTTAATTTAAAAATAACAAAATCGAGTTAAACAGAGAGAGAAAGGGGTGGTTCATATAAGAATTATCTATAGAATCTCAAGAGAAGGGTACTTACTTATTTCTAGACTGAAAGATTCGAGAAAGGAAGAAAAGGATTTTGAGGATAAATTTAAAACTTTAGATTTTGTAAGCCGGAATGAGGGTTTTGCTCACTTTTTCGAAAGTGATGATGCTGAAGAAGTTTTTGATTTTATGGGTTCAAGAATGCAACATTCTTCGATACTCCTCGACCTTCAAGATCCAGAAATAGATTTGAGGAAAAAGAGAGGTATTTTTAAAGGGAGAAGGCAAGGTTTAAAATGATAAATAAGCACTATTGCGTGTAATTTAAGTGGAGAGAAGTAAATAAATAGAAAATATTAGAAGTCAAAATCGTCACTTTTGACCCATTGTTGCTCTTATATCTCTAAAACATATACATATACAAAAATGTTATTCCCTGGGGAGTAAACGACTGAAATCATACATTAATATAAAAAGCCAATAAGGGATTTTTACAGATTTTCTCGACTCCTGCAGTACTCGTAAAAAAAGTCCCTCTTCTTCCCCTTGGTACATAATGTACTATTCTAAACGTTGAAGAATTGTATATAGTAATATTTCAGGATTCTCGCGCTCTTTAGAAGCAAATCTAAAGAGACGGGGAATGATTAAGATAATTAAATGCCTGATGATTGTGTGTGCAGAGACCAAAAGTGATTAAGGGGGTGAGTGGTAAGTGTGTGTCGAGCTGCGGCGTTGAAGGCGCGAAGGAGTGGGTGAGCTTCGCGAAATAGAGATGGAATGTGAGTGGGAGGATGGTTGCGTGTTTCGCGAAAAGGAAAAAGTTTGGCGTGAGTTGGTGTAACAGGTGGTTGTAACTGCTATAAAGCAACCGTCGAGTTTGAAAGGGCGTGAAGACTTGACACTGCGAAAAGCTGCAAAATGACTGTCCAATGTCCATTGGCTTGTGCATCTGAATGTACATTTTTTTTATTATTCATCTCTTTTGAAACCCGAAAAATGGAAACTACAAAAAAATCTGCGTTGTTTGAAATTAAACATTAAAGCAACTGTTTGAAGAAAATAATGATTTTATTGAAAATTTATCTTGACGGATATTGAGAACTTATTAATTCCGGCGTTGATGATTCTGGAAAGGAGTAGATCGTTGGAAGAGGCATTACTTCAAGTACCTGGTTATTACTGGTCCTGAAGGCTCTTCAGTTTCAGTAAATCGATCCTTAAAGACTCCAGGACCACTGATTGAGATCGAGGCTATCGATATATTCCAGTCACGTGGGGATAAGAAGAAAAAGAAGTTGGTCTCTTACTCTGCAACAAATGGCTTGAAATTTCAGTAATTTATTGTCCGTGTAATCAGCGAATTTAAGTCACTCTGACATTATTTTTGTGACTGCAATGTTTCAAAATGAAAATGAAAAAATGAATAATAAAATTGTTTAATTTCTGTCTGATCCTTCAATTATGTAGTTTTTTACAGCGAGTACATAGTTGTCTTTTATATTTTATCGGGGTAAGCTAATTTGGGTTCATTTCTTAATATCGGCCATTAGGCTTCATGGCAGGGTATCTTTTCAAAAGAATTAACCGCTCGAATACCTCTTGCCAAATTAGGCCTAACTAGAATCTCGTTGGATCACTTTTTTCTGGCCTGTCAAAGCTCCTTCGGTCAGCATAACATGATCAAACGTGCCGTCCGATCGCGTAATAGTGGGATATTAGGACGCGAATTCGGGTTTTCGAAAGAACAAATTAAGGTTTGCTTCCCTTGATTTGGGAAAGTCGGTTCCTGTCTGATCCGACACGAATAAGAATTTACTCTTCTGAGCTTACAATTAAGCAGCTTCCTCCTTCAGACATGTCCGAATAAATTGATCAAATTCATTTTGTTATTTTTTCCTATCTTCCTTGTAAAAAAGAGTCAATTAAACTGAATAAAAAGCAGCAATTTAAATCAATATCGTTTTTGACCACTTTCGAAATCATTTTAATTCTTTTCAATACACACCTTGTTACCATTTTTTAATTATTACAGAATAATTTTAGAGGTTGGTGTGCTCTTATAAACGAAGAGAATATTTTGTTTCGGTGAATTGAAATCTAATAAAAATATATCGTAAATTCATCTATTTTCTTATTTGCGCGTTTGCTCTTTCTCAATTATTACCATTTTTTTATTGCACCTTCAATTCCATCTTTTTTACATATTTTTATTCATCCCCTATTTCCCAACAGTTTTCACTCCTCTTGCTCGTGCACTTCATTAATTACTTGTAAGATTGAAAATCTGTAAAGTCCCCTAGGCGTCTTGGAAGAAGTTTCTCTTCCTCACGCCCCCCCCCTTCTCGTGAAAGATAACGAGAACCTCCTTAGAGGGAGACCCGCAGTCTCATCTCTATAGCGCAGGCAGTGTCGGAGGCAGACCTAAAATCCTCGTTGCAACACCTGCAGGTTGCAGAGCCTTTCGCGGCAGTAATTGTTGTAACGTCACTGATTAACGTTTGAGATCACAGGGCGCTAAAGGCGTATCCTGCGTCTGGACAGGGGGCCAATTTGTCCTGATTATGGCAGGTGAAGCAATGCCCCCTTGTCTGGCACAACGCAGCCCACGTACGCGACCAAAACCCTCCAATAGATTAGACTTTAATCGATCGAACCACTCCATTCGTACCCTTATAATAAGGCATCCCTTATAATGTTATATCTACGCGAGAACGCGCCAATATAATAAAACCTCATAATAATAGAGTCAAGCAGCTGCAGTCAAGTCCTAATTGTAACTAATCCAGGATTGCATTTATCTACTATCCGTTCATTAAATATTTGTTTCTCAACAAAAGTTTGAATAAGTAAGCCAAAAAAAGTCGCTAATGAAAAATACTTACGTCACTGTATTAGATAACATATTTTAATTGTGAATATTTTTCCCATTCATGGTTTTTCACACAATAAATATTTAACAAGTAATGGCCAGATAAAGGTGAAAAACATTGTTATCGGCATGGATTTTAGATCCATGAAATTTCACTTGCTGCATCTTTTTAAAAAATAAATTAAACTATATATGTGAAAAAAATCAGGTGGCATCTTTGACATGTTGCTTAAGGGTAGGCATTATAAAAATATTAAAGTTTTATTTATTTTCACTTAGGTCCTGATAGTGATGCTACTCTCTAAATCTGAAATAGTTATTGTTACTAATTCAAATGATTCGAAGTCGTTTACTATAAATTAGAAAGAGTTACAAACTTCTTTAAACTCCTTACTAAATGAAATAGTAACACTATTGAATCAAATATAAAATTTTTAGATCCCTTAACATTTAGAAAAATCTTTTTCAATCGCTTAAAATCTCAAAATTTGTGAAAATCTCTAAAATTCTTTAAAATCTCATGAAATTTCTTTAAATTGCCAGAAACCCCTTCAAATTCCACGAAAAAATTTTTTAATCTCTTAAAATTTCGCAAAACCTTTTAAAAGTCATAAAATCCTTTATAAACCGCTTAAAATTCCGTGAGCACATTAAAATTACCTAATGTTCGTAAAAATCCCTTAAAAAACATATGTTAAAATATCTAAAATTCCTAAAAATCATATAAAATTTTTTTCATTTATCTGATATAATCTTTTAAATTGCCTGAAAATAGTTGAAAAATTTTCAAAATTACTAGAAATCTCTTAAAATTTCTATGAAAAAATGTAAAATTTATTTTAATTCTTAAAAACATATTAAAATTCCATCAAATCTTTTGAAAATCATAAAAATATTTTATTATCCCATAATAAAATTCCAAGAAAAAATGTATAGATCTCTTAATCATTTTAAATTACGCAAGGAACTTTAGAATCACTTAAGTTTTTTAAGATCCCTTAAAAATCTGTTTAATACCCTTAAAACCCGTGAAAACGTAAAAAAAAATTTTTATATCAAAAGATCTTTTGAAAATTATACAAATATTTTAATATTCCTTGAAAATTTTTAGATCTCAAATTTTACAAAAAAATTTAGATCATAAAAATCTTTTCAAATCGTTTAAAATTCCGCCAGGAACTTTAAAGGCATCTGAAGTTCATAAAATCCCCTGAAAATTTGTCAAAATCT
>JAUESI010000034.1:3154984-3168067 GCA_032275145.1 Synergus laeviventris
AGGCTACTAATTTACTTAGTCGTATTCTTACTAATACAGATTAAAAGAATAGAAAGCTCTATTATGTTAAAGTTTGAAATACGTCAAAAAATTCAAATAACTGTTATACATTTCTATCTGGAGTACAATTATTTTTATTTTTTGCTGTATTTCAAGCTTTAATAGAGCTTTTTAGCACTATCAGGACCTGAAATAATATTTTCATAATGCACATAGTTTAACCTGGTTTAACTTATTTTTTAAAAAGATGCAGCAAGTGGAAGTTCATGGATGTGAAATTCAGAACTTTTTAAATAATAATAATTCAGTGACGTGAATTATTAGCGATTTTTTTTGCTGACTTATTCAAAGTTTTTTTGAGGGACAAATATTTATTGAACATTTTTTGAATGCAATGTTTTGTTTTGAAAACTCAACTTTCTTCATTAATATGAGGTATTTCTTTTAGGTTTATGGGTCAGTTCCATCGTTTAATAGAGTCAAATGAAATGCTTCAAATATACCGAATTTAACCCTCGCTGTTGTTGCACTCATTCTGGTTACAATTTTGCTTTGTTGTCACCTCTGTGCGTTAATGGATTTGCCAAAACAGAAGCTCCAGCATATTACTGTATAAGCCAATGTATCGATATTAATTGACCAAACGAATTACCAACACATTCAAAACTTACGAATGTTGAAAGTTTCAACGCTTTTAGAGAAATTGCCAATTAAATATAATGTGTGTTACAATTATTGATATTTGATATTATATGTGTTATCCATCTTTGCTAATCTAAACTAATCAATAAGTGGGTTTACTTTATATTTTACTTGAATCAAATTATACATTTTACATAACATTGCGTTTCAAGATGTTTGACAGGAAACCTATATAATTATAGCGGTTTCCGAAAATTTGACGAGATGAACTTGAAGAGAAAAGTATAACAGGTGAAAGAAGTGGCACATGCCCATAGAAACATTTTTTCATCACCATGTAACATTGCAGAATCAATTTTCGAATATTTAAAAAGTCTTGTCACAGCCTTTTTGAGTTTTAAAATAGAAAGCTGAACAAGAAGAAGAAATATTTTCTGCAAAATGAACAAAGCTGAGCAAAGCTTGTAATATCTTTCTTTTTTTTTTCACCGAGCAGTACGTGCTGTAATGTACTTGAGCATCGAATCGTCAATAACACAGCAGTTAGTTCAAAAGAAAGGGTCATTCCTTCAAAAGTAATGGAGAGATGAGAATGGTCGAATGGAGTTGGCATATTTTTTTTTCTACTTTTTTCTCCCACAAAAGACCAGCTATAAGAATGTACGAGGGCTCGAAGGTGTAGCGTCCGTTTGATGGACATGCCACGCCCTGAGGCCAGCGGAATGACCCTATCAATTTTCGCCGCTCTCTAATTTGCTGGTTCTGACTCTACACCGGCTGATATTTACGTCGTAACGAGACGCGCGAACGCACGCCGTTGTTCAGTGCTTGTACTCATACCATCCAGGCATATATGACTACATTTTCGGTGCCGCACTTCCAATTGGTATTTACCACCGAGCGTATTTACGCAACAGGCATACTAGCCTCGTATCGTTGTAAATACGCATTTTCAAATCCCTCTGTTCTATATATTTACTATATTGCTCACATGATGCACATAGTACACAGCTGGCATAATTCGCGAAACAACATCCCTTAGGATTAGAGTTCATTTTGAACCAACTCACACTCTATTCAAGAGAAAGTGAAAAATGCCCACGTTTTCATAATAATTAAAAACGTCGGACACATCTCAAATAGTTTCAAAATGCCTGTACAGGTAACTGAAATGATAGCAACATACAGTCCATTTACGTTCATTCACGTGCATTTACCACGTCTAATAATAAATTCCAGAAAGCATGCTCATAAATCACGCATATTAGCCACGCCCATCAGCCACGCCCATTAGGTACGCCCATTAGCCACGCCTTTAGTAGACGCGCCCATTGGTCGCCCCTAGCCGCGCACACAAATCTAACAAAATCCATTCCACGGTAGGATTCTGCCTGCTCAATTGTCCGAAATTCCATTTCCATTGCAAAGTGTCATTTTGCAGAAAAAATCAGTAGATTCGTAGGTGCGGTTGAAACAATAGATTAATAGGCTTTCGTTTTCTAATTTTAGTCCAGATTGTAAATAAATCGATTATATGTGGCGTTTTGTGAAAATTCTTCTAATGCCTTCCCCCATTTCCGGAAGTAACGCCCCCTAAGTAGCCACGCCTTTAGAAAGGCCCATTATATTATACCAGTAAAACCGCCCCTTGATCAAGAATTTCTCAAAGGCCACGCCTCATTGTGACAGATATTTAATTTCCTTAAACTCACGCGTATTAAATAATTTCAAATGACAAATAAGGTAATAAAAATTTTTGGTTCATTCATTTTTTTTCTCATTAAATGTTAATATGCGATATCTTGAAAAAAAAAGAAAAAATTGGTAGTAGAGGGCTGGAGAAACGGGTGGAGGAGACGAAACGTTGAGAGGGGGCGGATACGCATGGTCATATAAGCACAACGCGTAACGAGATTTTAATACCCAAGCGAACCTGGCTGGTTCAGCAGAAGGAAAGCCTGTAGGTATAACCCGTAGTAGAGTATATGCTAATGCTGCGCCTCAATTAGCGGCCCGACAAAGCCAGTTCGCTAAAAAATAATGTCCCGCTCGACCACCAGCTTTTCGCGCATTAACGACTCAGCTGCGAATGCGGAATTCCTCTCGCACTTTGACCGTTTTTATAATTCACTTTTTTATCTTTTCGGATTATAAAAGTGCCTAAAAAGTTCATCCAAGCAAGTATCATCTTGACTCCACCCACTTGAATATTTTTTTTATTATAGCAGCATCATTTCGTCGACTTTTTAGAATATATATTTTTGTTTGTCTGGTTATTAAGGATTGGAAAAATAGTCGGAAATTTCGAGAGCTAATTTTGGTAATCAACGTATTCACTTTTTTGTTTAATTCAAAATGTCTTTAAGGCTGTTGCAGAGTTTTTATAAAACTAAAAATTGCTGTACATTACTCTAATTCGTCACTCTGCCATGCATCCGTAGAAAAGATTCTTAGGGCGCAAAAATACACGATTTAAAGTGCCGTTTGACAGGGGGTGGAGCATTCTCAATATGAGGTAGATCGCTGACTGATTGTTTTTCGAAAAAACTAATTAGTTTAGTTAAAATGGAATGTTTGAATATGCGGGTGAGAGAAGAGTACCGACAATATTTTGATGTTGAAGCGAAAAAGAGTGCGCAATACTTACTTAATAAAAAATAATAGGACCTGCGTCCTGTATAATATATATTATGTATATATTGTAATTTTGCACTAATAGCCCCTACGGAATGACAACCCATCTTACATCGCGAAACATCTCCCACCTGCCATATAATGAAAACTGAGGATCGTGAGTGGAAGGGATAGTCGAGAAGGTAAGTTGAGTTTGGGCCAGTCGGGGCTTGTAGGCCCTATTCACTTCGATAGGAAATATGAAGAATTATGATTATTATTTCCAGCGTAGTACAATGTGCGGCCAACTGTTGGCGCTACGCGTTCACCCCCCTGAAATGCGCAGAACGTCGTCTGTGGTCGTCTGCGTCGCCATTGGTCGCCGTTTGGTTTCAATCACCTAACCTACAAGGACATCCGCGACTGTTCTCGACTTAGGGTATCATGTTTTTTTTCGAATTATGATTTGTTTTTTACTGTATTTGTATTGTAAATATGTGACAAATTTTAAAAGTGAATATAAGAATAAAAAAATGTATAAACCGATAGGAAAAAATTTACAAAAGTACATGTAAAGTATAAATAACAGTCTTGATTCTTGATACATTTTTTTTGTCCTTCAAATAACTATATATTTTTAAACATTCTGTTCTATTGGTTTATCCACTTTGTTAGTTATTATTATATTCAATTTTAAAATTGTTCCCATATATATAGTACATATAAAGTACATATAAACAACACATATAGCGTTGGTTCAATGAGCGGCCAACTGTTGGCGCTGTCTTCAGTCTATCCTGCAGAATTTTAGCATTGAGTGAATAATTAGGGCCTGGGGGCTTGGGAGCGAGTGATGAGCATCTAAAAAATATTTTCGAGACAGGAGTGGCAGAACCCGTAGTTTACTGAGGTATATCTGAGTTCTGATTCGTTTCCTGAGTTTACTCTTCAGATCGAGTTTGGGCACTAAGCAAAAGATTCTGATTGAAGAAAAGGATTTGAGACTAAGAAGTCTGTTTTTAGTCCTTAAATACTTGCTCCCTTGGATGAATCTGTAAAGATTGCAAACTCTCTCTTACGATACGACGTTCAATTGTTTTGAGCAATATAAAGAAGAGGGTTAATGAAATTGTAATGGCGTGCAAATCGAATAGCGAGACCAAAGGGCAATGTGATTAGTGGACACCTTCGTGAGCTCTTGATTTAAGAATAGGGAATACAGATTTGCGATTGCGTCAATGCGATACAAATAACCGAGATAATTAGATTATTATAGCGTGTGAATATAATAGCGAAGTCATAGGGCAAGGTGATCAGCGGACACCTTGGCTAGATCTTAATTTAAGAATCGAAACACAAAAAGGATTGGCGATTGAAATAAGTGTAAGTTGATAATTAATTACTCAATTAATAAAAAAAAATATTCAACATCTTTACTTCTTCTCTCCTGCCCGAATCTCATAATTGATAAATTAAAAACGTAAAGGTTCAATATATTATCTAACATATGGTATACTCTATAGAGGCTGCACGAATGGCATGGAAGGGTTCTTCTCCTTAGCTCCTGTGCACCTGCAACCCATACACCCAGCCAGTCAAGAAACATGCAGTCGACAGGAGCGTTAATAATAGAGAAACCTTGGTTTCCTGCCCTCTTGAGAGGGAAATAGAGCAGGAAAAAATACTATCAAGACTCGGGAACCATAGAGTTGAATCTGAGATGCGTAGGAATTTCCCTGTTAAGAATTTAATTCAGGACGGTTCAACTTTTTTACAATAAGGAAACGAGCTAAGTTTCAAGCCATAGAATTCTAAATTTGAAACCTTTATCATGTATTGAAGTAACAGAGGATTTTAATTTCCAAACTATAATTTAATTTCTCCTAATGGCTTTTTTGACAATGATATCCATAGATCATTTGATAAAGACCATTGGCTAGACGAGATGCAAGAAGGCAACTCGAAAGGAATCCTCCTTTCAAGCAAATAGAAGACCTTAACGATCGGTAATCGGTTTCGAGTCAGCAACGCCGTCAGAACGAGCTGTAGTCTTGGCACCGTCGCAAAAAGTTTAATGACGGGTGAAAAATCGCATTAACGATCGCAAGACCTCGTCCGCTCATTCCCACTCGACTTTTTCCACTGGAAGTTCGAGTCGAAGGTCGTCTGCAGGCTTGCATCTACATATATTTCCACTAGGCAAAAAATCCAACCGCCTCGTGCTTCTCGCCTCAGAAACTCCAACTTCAAAAACAAATAAAAATACAACTTTAACCAAATAGTTAAATCACAGAAAAAAGAATTTAGGTCGGGAACAACAAGACCGGGTAAAATTGCTCCATCTGGTTGAAATAAAAAAAGAAGGATTTTTCTAAATCTAAAAAAAAAGTGTCTTGGTCTCTTAAATGATAATTGTTTATTTCTCTCTTGTAACATTAAAGGACGACGGATCACAGGAGTGGTTGCATTAAGGAAGCAATCAAACAGCTCGCGAAACAGTTCAATAATTGCGTGTATTGACTGCAGAACTAAGTACACTGAATGTGGAATCGGATTCCAAGATATTTAGTAATTATAGACATAACTAGATCGTGGATGATGTTTTTACATCATAAATTCGCAATTACTCTCACTTGCCTTGTACATACTATTTCGCATATCATATATACCTAGATAACATCAAAATAAATCTATATTCTTCTAATAGCAAGATTCTTTCTTCGAAACTATTTACAGATGAGAGACTAAAAATACTCGAGCTCTCCCTTTCACACTTTATTTACTCACAATCATTTCATACACTCGCAGACCTGCACTTTTTTCTCATCTCCTCTCCTCGAAATTTACATACATACATATACAAATAGGACGTTGCGCATATTTTTCTCGCACTACGATCTTAACTGACTTTGTCAATCGTCTTTCATAAACTTTCTCTGGCGCATGAGATGGAGTCGACTCAAACTTAATGAGGTAATTGCAACAAACCAATTGCTCAAACTGTAATTTCCAATCAATGCTTTGTGTTTATTCATAGAAAAGTAGCTTAAAGTTCGTTTGGTTAAAGTTTGATGTTTTGTTTTAAGGTTGAGTTGACTCTGAAAAACTGTATATCTTGAAGGAAAAAGACGAAAAAACTTGGATAACAAGAAAGTAGACTTTCGCTTTTTAACAGCATCCAGCCTTCTAAAATGCAGTAAGAAACGTAGAGGACACGTTAAGAAACGAAGTTTGAGTAGTTTATCTTACAAGATTTCAGATACTTGCCAAAGTATTCCAAAATCTTTCACATTTTGAATGTACTTTGGCGTAGGCGTTTCTTAAATTAGGCAGGCATGGTTCTTCATTAATGGAGAAAATTCTCAAATGAAATATTGAATCCAAGTCATCTTATTATTCCATTCTCAGTTTTAGAATTTGAACCAGAGTTCAAAATAAAGATTCTTCTCCGATTATTTGAACCATGCCTTTTTTAAGTGCAACGCTAAAACTTGGCTTGCAACTGGGCATCAAGAGATCAAGTACAAAATTTTCATAGTACAAACCTTTTGTACTTTGTGAATATGTTATCTATTACGCTCTGATGCAGTTGTTTAAACAGTAGCACACATTTCGTTAATCTTATCCAACCTACGTGACGATAATCTTGCAATGACACACACGATTCTGTTGAATTGGCTAAGTTGATTCATCCACCAAACAATGACAAGTGTTACCGAACAGTAGGATAAAAGAATGCGACAGGTTAGAGCGCAGTAAATTTTTCTCAGTGTAGTAAAACTTACTATGTTATAACCTGTCTCAACAACTCTAACGTAACATCTGCTATTGTTCCTTGGCTAGACACCAAAGTTTATATTCAAGTTTACATATCATCCTTTCGAATCAGTCACTTAACGCACCTTAATTTCTTTAAAAATCCTACAAGATACTCGAAAATACAAGAGTCCACATTCTCTCAATCGAGACACACGCCAGTTGAAACTTTGTACAAATCCACCTTTACCAAGGCCTCCACATGCCTTCCTCATCTTTGACAGGCTGTTGACCAACTATAGGTGGTGAGTGCATCCTCCCACCTTCACTGCCGGCATGACTAGATGGCCTGTCTTCATGAATAATGGTGTTCTCCATTGGAGAACGTATCTGGTGTTCTGCACCCAGCAATCTCGAAGCTTTGATTTTCTTCGACGTTGTCGTAAAATCAAGAGGCTGCTCTGGTTGGTCCATTCTGGGACTCTTGCTGGGTTTGGATCCATCAGACCAGTCCTGAGGATCATCGTGCGGCCTCTTGTTAAGTTTATCTG
Source organism: Synergus laeviventris (assembly GCA_032275145.1). NCBI lineage: Eukaryota > Metazoa > Arthropoda > Insecta > Hymenoptera > Cynipidae > Synergus > Synergus laeviventris. Next base: position 3,162,547 of record JAUESI010000034.1, read on the forward strand.
TCGTTTTAAGAAGAGACATGTTCGTCGCAGCCCAAATCGCAGTTGGAGGGTTGGGACCAATGCTGATTCCGTTCGCTGCAGCAGCAGCTGCGAGTTGCACGTAATGACTAGGTAGTAGGAAGACAACTTGGCCGTCAGGTAGCCTCGAGGGAATCACTTGAACTACCGAGAGCATGTTGGGGTTTTGTTGTGAAGTGGAAGCTTGATCTACAGGCAAACCAGATCCATGGTGAGGATCCAGGCCTGCTGGATTAACCTGGCTGAAGGCCGAGGTGGGTCTACTACTGTTGTTGTTTTCATCCCCAGCTGTCGTACTGCTGTCCGGTCTGGCCGCTTCCATTTCCGGGATTTCCGTTTTTATCAGGGCGGGGTTCAAGGCTGTGCTGCAGTGGGGAATTGGTGGAGCGTGATGATCCAGTGGGCCAGGGCTGGTTACACCTGCCACTCGGTCAGTTACACTACCAGGACTGCTGCCGAGACCACTATCCGGCCTTGAACCTAAATCAAGGTCCAGTTCCGAAACGCAACTGTCCAGGTGACGGAGTAGCCTCTGCTTCACCGACGGATCCATCGGGGTTGTGTTTCCGGTAATGATGTCCGGGGCATCGAGATATCTACTGACCTGCAACAAAAAAAAAAAAGATGGATCGTTAGCAATGGTCTAGATGTTGAAAATTCAATACTGTGTCTAGCCTATTTTCTATGTCTATTCTTTATTTATTTTCATTCTTGCAACGAAACAGTTTCTCTTTTGCGAAATACGAGCCTATACTGATGTTTAAGCCAGTATAATTTCAGACAGAGCTGGAATAACGCTGCCAGCAATGATCGTTGAAGTTTTGCGGATGCGGTTGGTGACGACGGATAAGTGTAGCCTTCGCCAGGCAACAATCTAATCTACAAACATGTTACGCTCCCGGTCAAAATTTATCCTGCCTGCTAGTGATATGCCGTCTGGCCTAGTGAGCGCACTGCAAACGTTTATGGGTTGCTAGTTCAAAATAAAGCAATAACCGAATCCAACGTTGCGACGTTATGCATGGCCTGCACGCACGTTATGTGGTTATGTCCACGAACCGAACCACCACGAACGTGCATAGAATTTGGCATTCGAATGCTTTGTGCTACAGGGATGGGCGGTTTCGATTCGAGTAATCCAAAAACACTATATGTATTTAGCTTCGCATGATCGAGTTCGTTATTGATTTTTATTTTATACCATATAGTAGGTACTTCGGATTTATTGGAAAATTTGAGTAAAACTTTGGTAAAACAATTCGCGTGAAATTTTCTTAAATACGGTTTAATACCTTCAAATCCATAAAACTTTTTGAAATCTCATTAACGACCATTAAATTCTCAAATTTTACCTTAGTCGGTGAAAAAACGATCAACAAGTTACCGACCGGCAATAATAGAACGATTGGTAAGCTAACAACCGTTGGTAACTTACCGGACACTTTTTACTGATTGCTAAATGCTAATTACTGATCTGTTAAACTTAGAAAAGTATTTTTTTCTTTTTTCTGACTAGCAGGATCAAGTCCAGCTTGATGTGCCTCTACAATAAAGACCTGAGCCTTAAACTGCAAATAAAATTGAAACTAAGAGGGCCAGAAACTGGAATTTCAAAGTTCCTTTAACTTTACAGTTCTGAGATGCTTGCGGTTATGTTTGTAGAATTAATGGGTGAGAATTCCGAGTGTTGGTGAGATGCCTTAAGGACCGCGTGAGGACGGGTTGCCTACTCTCGCTGGCGTATAAATATCGGAGTAGATCGTGTTGCCGGCACCGTGGCGGCCCCTCGGAACGTTCCTGGGTTCCTTTTATTTCCTTTTTCGATTTATGGCCTCGCCGCCGGCGCGGTCGCAGCCGCCACTGCCGCCGCACCGCTGCGCTATCCAATCGCGAAACCAAGCCATCCTGGCCTCCTCGTAGTCGTAATTCCGCGATAACCGACGGCCTCCACCTACAGACACGCGCGCTCACACCTACATCTCCCAGGCGTGAATCTCTTTCCACTTGCACGCTTGTTGGCCTGCGGAGAAAAATATTACGCTTTTGCGAAATAGTCGACCTTTCCCCTGCACGACTACGCTCGAAAACCACGCGCGTTCAGTCACGTGGTACTCGTTCCGTTCGTAGACCTCTTTTTTTCCTCCTCTTTCGTGCGAAAGAATTATTAGTCTCTCCAAAAGCATCGCTGACAAGGTTGTCCCACAGAGAAAGAAAAAAAGAGTAGAAGAATGTAGATTCTCTTGGCCTCTTGAGTGAGAACAGTGAAGTCAATTTTTAGAAAGCCTTTTCGTAGGAGGAATCCTGGTTATTATCAGCATGTTAGGCAGAGTATCCAATTTCTAAAATATCCCTCCGTCAGTAGCCAGGTTTTTGAAACTAGAAGTGCTCGCATATTCTTCCCAAGCGCAGCACGAGTCGATATGAAATAAAATATTGAATTGGGTTTCATTTCGTTCGAAGAAGACGCCTTTTTATCATTAGTTTTATCAGCTGGAGTCCTAAGATAACAATGACTAGATTCAAAGGATTGTAGGGACTTCAAGAGATTTCAGGGATTAGAAACTGTTCAGAATTTTATGAAATTTAAAGGAATTTCAAGTGATTTCAATTGTTTCCAACAATTTCTAATTATCACAGGTGTTGCAAGCACGGTCATAATTTCTTGTTTCATTCAAAGGTGAAAACTAGTCTCCCTAATTATATTTATATGTCTATTATACCTGCTCTAGAACGTTTATCCAAAGCCCTTTATTACGGTGCTTTATTACGCCTTCTAATTACCCATATAGCGTCGCTTCTAGAGGATTCAAAAGTTGTTGGTAAGCGCACTCTGTACCTGCCATCTTCATTTTAATTGTTATAATTCAATAAAAATCATACAGTTTATAAATTTTAAAATCGATTGTGATGAGATCATAGCTTGAGATCATTTTGTTTTAACTCTTGTATTATTACTGCTAGTTGATCACGAAAATATGGTAATTGGCGAGAGACGCCTTTTCATCATCACTCTTATCAGCCCATGCTCGATAACCATTAACGATGCGTGGTTTTCAGTAGGCGTCATTGAGATCGTCATATTTAATCGCAGAACGCAAAAATTCGACTCTCTATTCTCATCCAACATTCATAAGTAAATCTCTAACATCATGTAGCAATTCTCAGACATGCAATTCCACTCTAATCATGACAATAATAAAGTTCGGAATTTGCCATTGTGTAATAATGTACCTTAGCTTGTCCAACCTGCAGATATCAAAGTCCAAATTACTTCAATCTCAATTGTTTCAATAAGCTTTGATCGTTAAATTTCGAATTTTTTTCAGCACAGTTGTTCAAAATGATGATGAGTGTGATAAGATACGAAATTCCACCCAGTGTAGCGATTAATTGAGCAACTCGTGGGGCAAATTCATTTGTCACGCGTTTGTACGTGCGGGGTGTCGGCTTTCAACAAGTTTCCTCTCATTTTGTGGCTTTACGTATTTTAAAGGGTAGAATGAGGTAGAGTCACGCTAGTTTCCAATCGGAGTCATGTGGCAGGAATGACAATCCGACACCAGGTTTTCAGTCCACGTTCCTTCACCTTCCTTCTCTGGAGATCACTTCGCACGTGTAATACAAACCATAGTCTTGCCAACTTCTCGAATTACGTTCCTCGTGGCTCGTCGGAATTCAATTTTCGACCCCCTCCGGTACGCAGCTATATTAATTAAGAAGGCTGTTCCCGTCATGGACGATCTGGCGCCTAGGGTGTCCGGATTAATGAGAGAGCTCATCCAATTCCCTCATCTTCAGATAAACTCCATCCTTTGAATTCTCGCGAACCTTACCCCAAGAGACTTTTAGTTTATTTCCCATTTGGGACCAGATTTATAATGAGTATCATATTAGGAGTTTTGAATATTGAATTTGTCCAGATAGGGAAAAGGTGCAGAAAATCATTCCCGAACAAGACTTAGGATTTATAATGAATGCGAATCTCTCCATATCATGAAAAAGTCGAGGCGCATGAATATCACCCAAATTCCAATTCACTTATTTACTTTGATTCTTATTCATCCGAATTTTCGACGGATATAATCTCTATTTATCCTAAAAATACTGTTTACTATATTTTTTACTATATCTATAAATTTGGCATACTTTCCACATTTCTGAACCTCATTTATCCGAATTATCATTCCACAAAATTTCGATAATATCGTATAGTCACATAACCTAATATTCTTTTGCTTGAATCGCTTGAATCACCATTTGTCATAATCTCCTCTTTGCCGAATCTTCATGTAACCGCGAATTATCATTTGTCCAGATACCAATCTAGCATGAGAAAAATTGTGCGAAATTCAAAATCAGCCAATCAAAACTTTTCGTTCGAGTTAAGATTAGCAATTGCATTCGAAGTACCAGTAAATGTCCGGTGGGGGCACTACAGTCGTCTTCAATACAAATAATAATATGTCGTCAGTGATCAGTCTAATTTACTAGTACCAGACTAGTACCTCATGTCAGCTCATGTCTTGATTTTACTTGATTTTCAATGTATTTAATAATTGACTATTGGATTTAAATAAAATTCTATTCATTGTACAATATGATTTCAAATTCATTTTAAATTGACGTTTCAGAAAGTAACCGCAGGAATACATTTACCAATTCCTTTAGTAGGTTATTCTTACATATTGAATTAGTAGATTTTTACTAATTAATAGTAAACGTATCGACGCTATTTTAATTAGTATAAAACTACTACCAATTAGTAGTTTTCTACTAATACAGGTTTAGAGAGATGTGAGAAAGTAACGCTTCCCCTTTCCAATCAAATATCGCCTTCCTTCTTCCAAAACGTTTTCTTAAATAAAAGTGTAAAAACTAGATAGAATCTTACCTCTCTCGAGCAATCCTGGTAGCCAGCTTTGTACCTGGAGAGTCCAGGTTGAGCTAAAGACCTCTGTCTCTGGAGATGTCTTACGGTCAGTTCGAGGATGTCAGCCTTTTCGAGTTTGCTGTGTTTGGTGTTCTCTAGGCGGGCGCTGTCAAGGATCAAAGCCTTTAGCGCCGCCAGAGACTGGTTGATCCTCGCTCGCCGTCGCTTTTCCATTAGTGGTTTGTTAGCCTGGGGACAGAAAAGACAAAAAAATTCAACTGGATGTTTGACTAAATTCTTTTTAAAAATAGAAGGCTAGATATGTTTCAACCAGTACAGTTGAGAAACAATGTTATTATAAATATTAAATTATTACTTATTGGAGGTTACTCAATTCTATAAGTCGGAAATGCTTTTATAAATTTGTCTCGATAAAGTATGAGACAACCCTGCCGAAAAAAAAGGAAAGGTTTCGGAAAGAAAACGCTTTCCGACGCTTTCCGAATTCTATGTGAACTTTGTTTCCCATTTCTTTCCGAATCGTGCCGTTCCGAAAATTTCCGATTTCTTTCCGAACGTCCCAATGAGTATATAATAATAATATAATATAATATAATATATAATATAATTTAT
>JAUESI010000034.1:3168592-3180100 GCA_032275145.1 Synergus laeviventris
TCTTTCCGAACTCTTTCCTTACCTTTCCGAATGTTTTCCGATAACTTTCCGTATCTTTCCGAACCTTTCCTTTTTTTGCGCTAGGGAAATTCATTTTTGAAAATATGTCGATAAAACCTTCAATTTTGGCAGCCTTAAAACTTCGAGATCATGATTTGCGATCACCTTTTCCTAGATTTTAAAAAACCAAGTGCCCGGGACTTTTTTCCTATAAAATATACATCGCAAAAGTTCATTTTAAAATCCTCATAACTTCCCTATTTCGTGATTAAAACCCACTTTATATGATTATTCATTAGCCGCAATGCGTGCTTCACTGCACGAATCGGATAAGGCATTGTATGCGCGACATTTAATGAAAACGAGCAGTAAATACTGGTCTAGAAAGTAGAAAACGAGAGTGAAAATAGACTCGTTGAGGTTCATTGGAAAAAGAGAGGTCCCTCTGAAAATATCGTGTGACTTTCCTCTACAAAAAATTCCGCGTAGAAACTTATGCCATGGTCCTACGCAAATTTTCTGCAGGGATCAGAGATCAGATCTGAATCTTTTCTTTCCCTAGATGTTGACTTTTCCACTTCCCTAGGCTTATTTGTCTGGGAATTCCCTACGGTATAGGAATGCAAAGATATGTAAGATTTTGTAGTGCGCTCTCATAATAATCGGAAATGCAGAGCGACACGCGAAAATGCATGCATGCACATTGCACACATACGGAGTTGCACACACATTGGCGGCGCACTCAGTGTACTCGCTTGTTTGTTTACTCTTCACGTCGCTCCTGTGCGGGCGCGCCACTCTGATACGGCTCTAACTTGATCCCCTCTTTTTCTACCTTCGGCGTCATTCTCTCCGCACGTTTTCCGCCTTTGCAGTTCTCCGCAATCCTTTTTTCCTCTCTCATTGGTATATCTTTTTTCTTTCTTTGCCTCGGTATCTTTTTCTCATGCTTAGTTCCATGTACCTTGTTTCTCTCTCTGGCTCTCTCTTCCAGCCTCTTGTTATCTTTTTCTCGCACGACACAATTCACCTTCGCGGCGAATGTCGCGGCGCGGCACTCTGCCAAGCTAGCCGGGGCTCGTGTGCTTCGCCACAGCCAAGAGACGAAAGAATAGAAAAAGAAATTAAACTAAAAAGAAATGAAAATAAAAAGAAATGAAAATAAAAAGAGCGAAGGAAACGCAACCCGTGACCTCGGATCATATTTGAAATGTGCATTTGAAAGATTTCTGCATTGCTTTTGTCAAATTTATGTGCGGAGAAATCTATTTCAGTTTATGGAAGTTGTAATCGATAAAGATGATATGAACTTATTTTGATTAGAATTTTAAAACTGCATCTGAGAGCATGACATATAGGGTCTCTCCTGGTATTCAAGGATTGGGCGGATCGTAGGAGATGAATACCAAGAGCGACGAAATCATTACAATGCATTGACGAAACCATCCCTTTGGGAACCGGATTGTGGCTTGGATAGGGGATCTGTGCACATTATAAATTATCCGGATCTGATACCCACGCATTACATTGCCGAGGCACGTACAAACGCGTAGGCGTATGTCCTCGCCCGTGAAACATCAATATGGACAGTGAAAAGAGATAGAGACCTGCTACTCGTTTCCAGTACATGCACGCGCTACTATCCGGTAACAATAGGGAAATCCCCTCGCGATCTGTCACCTGCATTTTTAAAGACACCTTTTGAAGTCTACGTGCAGGAAGTTTGTTATTTGCTGAGACACTTGTCCCATTTCGTCGCTCTCTCGAAAAAAATAATTTGAACTGATAATTTATTATAAACTCTAAGGGGTTTCTGAGACCTCTGAAAGAAAGAGATTTTCCAGCAAAGGGTCATGAATATGAGAAATTCAGAGAGCCAGAAAAGGAACTATATAAACGTAAGAAATAAAGGAAAAGATAACGTTTCTCTTGCAATTAAAGGAGTCCAAACAATTCCTGGATTTTTAAATCAGAATTCTTTTTTTGGAGGTTGAAGAAAGAAACACGATTCCAGCAGCCCTTCACGGCCTTTACGTGAAAGAAGACGACAGGTAATTAAGGTCCACCGTCACGGCCTCCCTTTACTAAGTATCGTCAATTAAGCTTTCAGTCGTTCGATAGCGACGATGTTGAGCGTTGAGACAAGCGGGAAAACCGCACTTTAACTCTACGTGTATTGTACACATATATTCTCGTCTTCGTTAGCACGATCTTAGTTCGCTCGTCCTCCAAGTTTACTCAAACCACTCTACCTTCTCTTAACTACGCGGCATGACAGTGAAACGACGCAAAAAATTAGCGCAAAAAGAAGCATACTTTCTTAAGAAAAAAACCGTAAGGCAGTTGTAAGAATCTTGATTCAAAAGTAACATTTGAGAAGTTAGTAACCAACTTGTTATACATACTTTGGTAATTTCAGACAAAGTTCTAAGATAAATTTTCCTCCTCATTAGTTGCTCGTCTCATTAGAATTCTGCCGAACATACATTCACCCGAAAAGGCTATCGTTGCCAACTAATATTCAGAGTGAGTTTCCCTGCAATTTAAGATCTAGAGAAAATTCCTCCAGTTTCCAAGCAGCTTCTGATTCCTTCTACAGTTTCAATTCTCTGAAGGATTTACGACTCTCGCTGCATTTGGCACGAGAGCGATCAGCGCAGAGTGTGCAGGATGGTGTGTACGATGGTGTGCACATGTGGGACTGGGGTATGAACATTGAACATTACCATAGAAGGGTGCACTATCAGCTTAAGCCGATCCGTTTATGTCCGCGTAAACGTGTACCTATACGTAAGACCGAAGCGCGGATATTCCGTGGACCTCACACTTGGATACCCCCACATGGAAAAAGGAATACGATGCAAGACAAGAACGCATGATGCGAGAATAACGCATCCGCTTTTGCGGTGTGCGTAGGCACGCATCTCCTCGTCATACTTCAAGTGTTTATTCACGTCATTTGCATTGTCAAAAGGGACATAATAATTCAAACCGACGTCCGGAGGATGATGATTCTTCCCTAGAAGGAGTCGATTGTATTTCCGCCCCTCGTTTCTAATGAGTCATACAACTCAAAGGACTCAGTTCCAAAAATCAAGAATTAAAGGTGGAATATCCAATCGCCTCATCTACAGGAAATGAGACAAAAGATATTTGAAACCACCATAGAAAAGTCTGCAAGGCATCGTCGGAGGCGATCCTTCCAGAAGGCGTCAAACAACACCTTTAATTCTGGTAATGGTACATGAGCGAAGTCGAGTGGTCGAACGACGTGATAACTTGCCATAAATGCGCCCAATTACTGAAAATTGCGGCTATAAGGGTCCGCCAATTCGACTATATTGCACGTACTTGCGGGCGATTCTGTCTACCGTTTTATTGCCGCGAAAGGCATACGTGAGGATATCAACATACAGTGGCGTATCACCCAATCGGTCATTTCCGCCATCGATCAGACAAAACACGTCCGCGTCGAGTATTAAAAAATACCTGTGTGTCAGAACTATAATTTACCAGAGAATCGTTAAGGATAAAATTTCTCCTGGCTTGACAAATAAAATGAAAGAATAGAAGTTGTATTTGTATTTTCACCACACAGAAAATGCTGAGTTGTCGCTTTCGTCGACCATATCCGGCTAGAATTGTCTCTCCAGCCTTAGGTATTCATAGATACGCTCGCGTTTTATCTGCACGCGTATGTAAATTCACGCCAGTATCATGTCTACTATTTTTTCCATTCTCAAGGGATACGCTCTATATTTTTATGTATCATACGTATGCCAGCGCGTAGCCATATGAATTTTACGAGTTCACATGTCGCGATTATGAGATAGCGAAGGTGAAGGTGTCCTCGAAGTTAGATGTTTATTGATGACCGCAATAATGAAGTTTGTCAAATGTTTATGAATTATTCAGCACGCAAACTCAGACTACAACTCGGCGACAAATTCAACTTCGGTTGAAATGATGGTAGGAAAGGTAAATACTATTCTAAGGGTCGTTAGTGACTGGAAGTAAATTTTCGTCTGCAATAGTGGATACATATCAGTTAATCTTAATGAATATTTATAAGAGCAAAGCTCCTTGAAAAAATCCTCATAGCAGAGGGCGTGAATTGTAATAATAAGTATCTGATTAAATTAGGGAAACTTTACGGTTAAATTGATATCAATGAATGAGTTCTGGCCACCGCTCCCTATGTGAGATATTGTTTAGGACAGCACGTGGTGTGTCCGCATATGAGTGAACAAAACCCCATCCTCAAAAGCATGTTACTCAACGAGACTGATGTCAAGGATGAAAACGAGGGTCGTAAGAGCGAGGCACGTGCCCTGAACTCAGTTTAAAGTGGCGGAAGGGCATGGATTAGGGGTTGGGAGATAGCAGGGAGTCGAGCTGTGTTTTGTAGCGTGACGAATAACCGAATCAACCCTTCGAGGAGCAGACGGTGCTAAATCCCTAAAGCTAGGGTCGACCATGGATGATCGAGCACTTAGTGTCGAAGAGACATGCAGAATTGGGCTTCCTATCCACCTCAATTTTCAATGAGTAATCCTCTTTTTTCTTTACTCCAATTATCGTATTATAGTTTTCAAAAGTTATTATAATCTTGCCTCCCACGTCTTGCAATTTACAATTAACATAAAAAATATTGTCGCATTATTTTGATCTGAAGCTGGCGTATGAATGTAAAGCAATTCATGAATGATTTTTAGTAATTCTTTCTTCTTGACGAATGGCTCATGCCATTATCTCATGTTGTTTAATATGAAGAACTGAAAAAAAATGAAATTACTCACTCTTCTTCCGTCCGAGTGTTTGGGGCTCGGGCTGGGACTGGGGCTTGGCGTAGGACTGGGTCCTGAGACTACTGCTTGTTGCTGCTGCTGTTGATGATGTTGCCTGTGGCCGTTGCTAGCGGATTTCTTCTCCTGGTGCCTCAACGAGTGGAGACGTGCGGTCATCTTAGCAGGACCTCTCGGCCCTTCTGAAGGACGTTCGCTTCACCCTTCGTACTTGAGACAAGGCTGAGACACTTGGCATCGCGTAAGCGCGCCCTTAAAATTGCTAGTCCTATTTCCCTTAACAAGTCACAGATTATACGTTAACGACATCTGATCTTCAGACTCAATGTCTCAAGATTTACGTCTAAAGCTAATGTTTCCAAAGAATCACAATCTAGGTTTGACAAGTCTTAAGGTTTCCAATCCTTGACTCTCACGCAACAAGTCACTCACTGTTTATGCAACTTTCCAAGTTTCACGAATCCACAAACACAGATATGAATCCTGAGAAAGAAAAGTACACGCGCGAGGGAAGAAAGTTTAGAAAAGTTTCTACCCCCATCCGCTGAAGCGCAATCGCACCGCCACGTGGTTTTGAGCCGCGCGACCACTTGTCAGTCGCACTCGCACTGTTCACCGTGGGAATGCGGGAAGAGCGTTACTAGCAAACACACGTGACACACTTAGGAAAATCCTCAATAGGTGATGTCCTTCATAGACGATATCCAAGTCCGACTAACACGTGCCGTGACCACTTACCACTCGCGTGATCCATACACTGGCCACGAAAAGAGTCTAAATTGAACAATTGTCAGTATCGACAAACTTTTTTACTCAATGTCAATAAGTGTCTGTCACTATACCTCTCCTGTCAAGTTGATAGAATTGTAGATCAACCTGTCAGACTCGAGATAAATCACAAAACTAGGTAATCTTTGGGGTTCGATTTGCAAGATTGTATTTTAATTACTGGGAAACTAGATTTTAATATCAAGAGGCGTTTATTAAGGGTTGTCTTCAATTGTTTTAAGATGCAATTCAAGAAGAGTACTTAGTTAGCATGCTCTCGCGAGGAGCGACGTCGACGGACTGCGAGGGTGCGACCGGTCGCGGTTGCCTCTCAGAGCCGGCTGACGCGTGGGAGAGGGTGGCAATGTGAGCGGGGACGGAGGTGGCAGCAAGCGAGCGAGAGGAGTGAGAGGGTAGGGGGATCACGCGCGTTGGTTCGAGCGAGGTTGGGGGGTCCCTGGGGGGAAACGGCTCGCTCGCTCGCTCACGCGCGCCCTTGCCTACGGGCACCGGCCAATGGCGTAAGCACTGGTCGGCAAATTTCAAAACTTTTCCGGGCTTCGCTTTTTTTGTCGAAATGGGGTCATTGCGTCAAACTTTTTGCATTATGATATCGCAAGGTTATATAGCTGATGGACGATTGAGATCCGTGTTTGGGATTCAAGTCGCAAACATGACGAAATAAATTGCGCATCTCCAGAAAAAGGGGCGAAGTAATCACTGTACTGATAAAACTTTGCGGCTGTAGTCAGGAAAGCGTTTTTTACAGTTTCTGTTTCTGAAAAGAAAAGATTTTGGTACTTCCATAATATTTTTCAAATAAGGAGATACATAAAGACTCGTGGGAAAATAAAAATAAAGTGTTTCTATGGAGTTGTTTATTTACTTATCTTTAGAGAGAAACTTTAAATGTGTAAGCTGAGCTTTGCATTTCCCTGCTGTTTTGTTTACAGTAAAGGAGATACTACCAAAGGTCGTTTAGTTCTGAATGAAGTTAATCAATATGAAAGCAAACTCGTGTATTTACATGGCATGATAACGTAGTCAAGGTCGCTATCATCCAGTGTATTTTGCACCTTTTCTGAGACGAGGACTCTCATCAGGTGGATATTTCAGTACTGTAATCAGTACAGTAAATTTCCTCCTGGGAAGAGGTAGAAGGTTAGTATGTTTAAGTTTGTTACTCGATTCTGAAACACGTAGAAAAGAGGTCACAAATGTTCTAGAAACTTGAAAAAGCTCTTTTGAAATCTCCTGAAGCAGTATAACAAGCAGGATTTTTTTAAAGAAGTAGAGTATGGCCATTAAATGTGGCTTATGCTAAGTCTGGCACGTAACGTACGTTACTACTTACATGGGATATTGTGGCTGATGTTGTGAAACGTCTTGCCGAGATGGTATAAAAATTACAGTTTCTCGTTATCTATTATCTTTAAAAACATGCTCGAAATGCAAAATTAATTGGTTGTCAGATTGTTTTGGATGTTTGTTATTGACAGGGGAGTAGTTGTCCGAGTCCGTGGTCGGGGTTATCGATAAAAGTTGATATTCCTCTTTCCTTAAGGCTTCTTTTTGCGTGATGTTTCTATTAAAGATGCCAGAGATGTTGGAAGTGATGATTTTCAGAAGTGGTTTCTACATATGGAGATATAGGAATCCCTAGTTCATCATTTCTGATTCCTCATGTGATCCTAGGTGGAATGCTCCTCGGAATCAAATGCTGTCCAAAAGAACTTTTCTTCAGCAATCTAAAGTCTTCCCGCGTAAAAGCAGACCACAACAAAAAGTGCGAAGAAGAATCCAGAGTTACGCCACTGGTCTATGTCTCGCCGCGAAAGAGCGACGAGCCACGAAGGCGGCAGTCCGTGCACGACCGTGTGGCCGTGTATATGCAAGTGTGTACGCGAGCGTGAGCGTGCTCTCGTAACGGTCGTGCGACGACGAGGGTGGGCGAGAGGAAGAGCGAGAGAGGTAGAGAGATGGGTGAGACCGTGCCGCTTGGGTCGCAGAGGCGATGAGCCTTCAGGGCGGCGTCCGCCAGGGGAAGGGGGGCCAAGGGAGGTCGAGGGAACTCGAGCCAAGCGGCGCGGAAGGCCGAAGCCATCGAGAGAGAAAGAGAGAGAGGTCGGATGGGGGGACCAAGGGGGGTCTTCTCGTCGGCACGCGCGCCTCGAAGCTCGCTACCCACGCAAGCAGCATCTTCACAGGGTATGCGTATGTCTATGTACACCAGATCTTCATGTGTGGAGTATGCTAGAAAACTCGTAGTCTTACCCTTAGGTGCACGATATACCTAACAATCTTAACTTTCCGAATACGATAAACGCATTTCTTCAACTCGCACTAATCCGATATCCCTGCAATTTCCCTACCATGCAGTTTCCACAATTTCTCAAAATTCTGCGCAAGGTACTCTTCAACCTTTGCACTTGGGTTCTCTCCAACGTTCGCGCTGTAATCTCTCCAACGTCCGCGCTCAGATGTTTGATCGATACTGTTTAGATCCAATGATCCATTGAACCAGATGTCAAGGTGTACTTAAGTCAAAGTAGAACCATCTTACTTATGATATTGTATGGAGTTGGTTACTAATTCACTTTAGTAACCATTTTTACTGTGATTTAATAGTTTTTAACTAAATGATGGTAAACATGCTTACTAAAGTGAATTAGTTAAGGAATCAGCACTATACTTCAATTAGTAACTTCTTACGCAGTTACCTACTTTATACCATCCTGTTGCCCGTGGAAAATTAGCAATGCTATTTTTTCGAGTGTTTGGATCACCGAGTTCTTTTCCCAGGAGCTTTATTACACACTCATGGTGCTCCTTTTGCAACTCGAGGATCTCCTGACGTGGGTCGCGAAATTCCACGGATAGAAGCTTTAAGAAAAGGGGACGGTACGTGCTCGCCGACCCATCTATCCGTCGGCGTCGTTCATTGGAAATGTTTGAGGACCGCCGGTCGGAGCAAAGAGGGGAATTTCTTCGTAGCGCTTCCGTTCACGAGCCAAAGCGGTTGGATAACGTCCTTGTGGATTCTACCTGCAACTATACAGAGTGACGCGAAACAACGTGGATAGTTAAAGAACATCTCTATGATGTATGAGTCTTTCAATCCAAGTTAGCCTATTCAAATTAATGCTTTCTTCTTTCATATTTCCTAGCTCATTTGGCTAAATGACTTTGCAGAACTTTATAAGAACAATTTGTACTTTGATCAGATCGTCATTTTAATCCTCTTCAAAAGATTTATGTATACTTAAGACTCTTATAACGAGCTCTTAAATGCCAATGTTTAAAAATGCCTATATGCAAGGCTCTATCCAAGCCATGAGGTGTAAACTAGGGTATCCAAGGTGTGTGCTTGAGGATGATGTTACCCGAGTTGTTAAGCCAAGTTTTTGTCCCCTTAAGGGTACAAAGAGGTCAGTCATCTAGATAAACGCCTGGCATGAAATAAATCGCCTCGTCTTTCTCTTAGATATTTACTCTGCGATATTTTCACGATTTTCGAACTGGTGAATGATTTAGAATAAAGCTGATGCAAAAAATCAGGATTTTGAAGAATACTTTGTTTTAAATTCTCCAATTACCATTGCTTTTTCACAACATGCTTTGCTGGCTACACACTTAATGGCCATGGGACATGAATTTTTTGCCTGAATCTATTCAACCCATCGTTCATAACAGTTTACTGATTTTTTAAAACCAGTGTAAAAGTAGACACTAAATATTTTATGAGTTCTCTGAAGATAAAACGTGGAAGTGCGTTGTGTAAACACGTGAGTACGCTGGACCATTTTGGTGAATCGTTTATGACGTTTCAAGCTAGCACACTCGTGACAACCATAGCGCGTGATTTACGATTGAAAACTTTGGGACACACCATAGGCGGTGCACATCATCGTGTAGAAGCACCGAAGAGTGCAATTGTGGTTTGGGCCTTCTCTCTCCAACATACATCACACAGACGTAAAAGCAGATCCATATATGCTTGCCTCGCACGTAGTTGGATAGTTAGACTGCGCCAAACCACGCTCGGTTCGCAGTGTGGAATGCGCCGTACCTAGTACCTATGCACTGACGTACCGGGTGTGCCAAAATATTTCTTTTTTCGATTTTTGCAGGTTCAAGCTTGGGTGTAGGAAGATAAATAGCCAAAGGAGGCTTACAGTAACTCATCAAAAGCACAAGTCGCTCCAAACGTTAGCCAGTAGAGAGTAGTAAAGGAATTTATCATTTGTTGGATTTTAAGGTACATGGAGAAACTTTTGATATCAATATTTGCTTTTATATCTATAATTAAAATAAAATTTACTATAATAAGAGATGATTGTATTTCTGTACTTGTATTATGTATTGTATTATAAACTTGAACGAGCAAAAATTACCATTGACGTTTAGAAACAGTTTTATTTACTGTTTGAAAATTGTAAGTGTAGAAAGTATAATAATGGTCAATTACAATTTTTGTAAAAAATATCGTCGAAAGTAATTGCAATATTCTAAATAAGAATGCGTATTGAAATGAGAGTTACTGTAATATCTGCGAAAAAAAATGTCAAGATAAAAGTTTGCACGTCTAAAAAATTTTGGTGAAAAATGTCGATTACTCCTAAATTCGTATATTTTATATCAATTATGGATATGCGATAAAAGAAATATTAATACCAAAAGTCTCTCTGTGTAGATTATCGCTTTCTCGAAACAAATTGTGTTCTTTTTATCTATATTTGAAGATAGTTAACGAAGTATTCTTCTGAGAAACAGGAGCTTGTTCTGAAAGAAGGACAAATTTGACTGGGTGGTAAGGGTAGATTAGACGAAGACTCTAAACTTGAATCAGTGTCTCTCTTTTCAAGATTTCATTCAATGAAAATTCACTGACTTTCAACAGATTTTTCACTGATTCAAGTTTAGAGAGAAGATAGACATAAATTGCAGGTTCAGCTTAGTAAAAAACTTAAAGGCTAAACATGGAATATACAATTTAGACCTTCCAATTTAAGATACAGACAATTTTGAAGACAGATGTTAAAACTCTATAAAAAGAAATTTATTTCAGAGAAAGTAAGAAAACTCACGTTCCTGAGAGATAAAAAGAAATAAAAACGCAGATCTATTCCCTATACCAACTTCCAAAAGATCAGGTTGAAAATGGCCAGAATATACTTATAATATGCCAGAGACTATAATGGTGAGACACACATAATAATCATTACGTTCTAAGGATTCTAGATACGTTCTAGTAGAAGGTTATACTTGGAATAAAAAGAAATTAGTTCAAAGTGGCTTAGTACCTCCGTCTTACCGTACACGTCCTTTAACTACTTAAACCGGGTGATCTGGCTAAACAGTAATGTGGATTCCCAACTACACGGCATCCTCTTTAACGTCCGTGCTACTTCCACCAACGTTCGCGCTCACAATCAGATATTTCCTCGATACTGAACATGCGATTTGTCTTATATTCGAGGCAAAAACAGTGTTGTCACTCTTTGTACAATTGTACTAGATCTAGTACTCAAACGGTACCTTTCTTTTTCAACATTAGACAGTTTTTGTAATGTGAGGAGTAAAAACAACAAAAACATACTATGTATTGTGGTTTTTATGTATAAATTAGTTTTGCAAATATCCAGAATAATCCCTAAATATCCTAGAACTGGGTTTCTTTTCAATAAAAAAATGAATTTTAAACTAAGTATTTAAATTTTCGTAAAATTCAAGGGAATTCAAAATAAGACTTTAAAAGGTAAATTCAGTAAAACTTCAGGTAAATTCATCAAAATGAAAATCTAAGATCAATTCAGAATAATTCTACGTGAATTAAAGAAGATTCAAATGAATTCAAGAGAAATATGAGAACATTTTAGGCGAGTTCAGAATAATTCATAAAGAATTCCAGACAATTTCATATCAATATAAATTT
>JAUESI010000034.1:3190224-3205483 GCA_032275145.1 Synergus laeviventris
AAAATGGCTGGCTAACGAATTTGACTTTCATATTAGGACACTAAAAAGAGTATAATCAAAAGCCAATCCAATCGGTCAATTCTTTTGAAAGCTATCGTGCTCGCAAACTAAAAATCTACAGACTTACACACAAACAGACAGACCGACACATTGGTAACCAGCTGTGAAGTTGTAACAACTTTTGTGCTCAATCAATGAGCACTTTGCTTTCTGGAAGCAAACATAATTTCCTTTCTCATAGAGGAAGCATTAAGTAATTAATATATATATTTTTTATTTAAAAATAAATATTTATTGCAAATATTAATTGTTCACATTGTAAATATATATATTTATTAAACAATCATACTTCCCTCCACTCAATCATATCCCCATCCCGTTTTTTTTAAGGACAGATGAAAACCAAAATTTCCAAAATTACAAAAAACCATAAGTATACTTCTTACTTTTCAATAAAATGCATTAATCATATAGGTCAATCGATTCGTCTCGACACAAGGGATTTTTAGTTTCTTTACATCAGCTTTAAATTTTGATTATTTGAGAACTTATAGTCGAGAAATTAATTTTTGAAAATTACAATTGGCCAGAACTTTCTTATTTGTTAATGAAATGCAATAATCTTATAGGTCAATCGATTCGTTTTAAAGCAAGAAATAAGTACACCCATAGATATATACACACATCCGTACAATTGAAATCCATCACTTTGAAATATGTTAAAAAGAGGAACAGGGGTTCAGGGGGTCACAAAATGTGACAAAAAATGGAGGAAGGGGGAGGGGGGTTGAAATTGTACACAAATCTAATACATTCTCTGAAGAGAATGTAAAAACAGAGAGCTCAAGGGCGTAAAGTGCGAGCAACGAATTGTTTTATGAGTCATGAATGTATTGCAACTACGGAAACAAAACATTTGTATTCAAGTGATATGTTGGTACTGTATAATTTATAACATTTATATCTCGCTTGTAATCCAGTTAGTCAGGTGTCCAAGACTTATCTTTCCTGAATTGCAATCATTCTCTAATTTCTCTGAAATCCGTTTGCAATCTGTTGCCATTACTACTTGCAACACAAAGTTTTTAAACCACCGCACAAAGTCCTTCACAATAAGTCATTCAAAAAAGAAACAAGAGTATAGAAAAAACGAGGAGAAAGCATAGAAGTGGAGAGTGAAAGGCGAATATGACGCATCACCTAAAGGGAAAAGACTATAGAGAAATAAAACTGACAATGATGGAAGTGATAGGGAACGATTATAAAGAAATGAAGAAATAAGAACTGAAGGAAAAAGGAAGTATCGGATCTAAGAAGAACGACGAATTTGACCATGATGAAAAGTACGCGAGTGAGAGAGAAAGGAGAATGAACTGGTGGAAAAAACGAGGTGGACTGCTAAGTCAAAATGGCGGCAGTGGGGTGTGAGAAGACCGTGCCCTGCATTTTATCTCAGCGGCTTCATCTTTATTTATCGCCGATACGACTTTACGGTATATATATCCTCGTCCCTGAGGGACCCAAAGGATGCCAAGGGTGGAAGCGAGAAGAAAGAGGACAGACTCGTGAGAAACCTCCACAGACGGCAGAAGCGCAAAGAAAAAAAGGATGGGGTTATTCGAAAGAAGAAAAAAACTAGACAAGTCTAAAAGAGCGAAGAAAAGAGGAAAAGGGCAGCGTAAGTTCTGAAATTTTGAAGGTCCTGTATTATAATTATGATGTTTCAGTGTAATTCGAATTTGAAGTGTGCACCGGATTTTAAGATTTCAAAGATATCAAGAATGATCAATGAATTGCTTTTTCACAAAAGAAGAACCAAATTCCGTTGAGATATTCCACGTTTTCAGCTTTCATCACAGAGTTTTTAACAAAGGATCAGTATATATATTTTCCTCTTTTTTCAGTATTTTTCGCATCACCAACGGCGCAAATATCAGTGGACAATGCGTGCACACGTGCATGCATACGCGTGACCATGCCTACATTTTGTTATCATGATCTGACACGTACGAGAGGTCTCCTATTTTCCTTGGACCTGCGAGATACGGCAGTTCACGTGTCACACGCGAACCATGTTTTAAAGGCATTAAAGGCGCGAGACCTCCCACAAACCAGCCGTCGCCTCGTCATTGTTTTACGATTCAGGTGCGTCCACATTCGTTTAAACCGGGGCCGTGAAAGGCATTCTATCCTCGGAAAATATGCAGGAGAAACACTCGGAAATGAAACAGAGGCCATAGAGCAATCATCATTTTTTCTGCGAATATAATTTTCATCGAGTTAATTTGTTGAAATTCTAAATTGAGATCTTGCAACCTGCAATAAAATGTATTTATCAACTTTTTCCTTCTTGAGACCTTGTTTTGCGGTCTATTTATTATAAACCAGTTTTGACTATTTTTGATCATTTTTTAGTCCTCTTTTCTCTCACTTTTTCGATCTCATATGTAGGCTTCTGCCCACGTTGACATCCTTGTTTATTTTGCAGACCTTACATCGCTTTATACTCTTCGGTCCCAGTTGTCATTATCACGACCATCCTCATCTCTTCTTCGCTTGAACTAGGCACCATCAAACTGCTGTGAAACGAGGCGCACTGCTATAAAGCTCCATCTCAGCTCAGTACTGCACAGGACATTAATGTTGGAAAATATCGAGCGCGCCAAGAAGCGAGCTTCTTTTTGAATGCCAAGAGAAATTCGTAATTTTGATAAACCCACGTGAAATTTTCCGCTCCAAAACTTAATTTAAGTTTCTTCATAGACATGAACAGATTTTTCTGGTTTTAAGAAACATAATATTAAAAGCATAAAAATAAAATATATTACAATTAGGCTCGAGTTGATGATTATATTATCACCAAACACTTTTAAATAAAAAATGTAAAATTTTCTTCACTTTTGTTATTGTACTATGACATTGATAACGGGATCTTTTTTTCTGGGAGGAGTATGAATGATGAGCTTGGAAATTGAGACTAGGGGTTGTTTCTGATAAGATGAGGAAACGCGTAAAGGCGCTGATGGGCATAAAGGGCAGTTTGATTGATTACGCTCATCCCCTGTGATCACTAATTTTTCTCAATTTAGCTAGAAACTTCTTTCGCAAACTTTGGTCTACGCAAATGGAAGCTGTTAATTAGTAATATCTATAAACAATTCTGAAACATATACTCACACTGATTTTTAAAAATTGAAAGTCCACTCTTTGAGTCTAGACATTGGCATCAATGTGCTGCATAAAATTTAAGATTGAGTGTCGAGACGGCTTTTATATAGACATGTATTTAAATTAATGACCCGCCGCGATAGACGAACGATATCTACACATTTTATAGACACTTGCTACATAACGGGTTGTAGGGGGTTAAAATTTACCACGATGCTCGTTCATGCGTTGAAAGAGATAGATAATAATAGAGGAGTATCCTTTTGATGTAGCATGTTATAAAAAATGAATCATTATCGTTATTTCAATGACTGGTATCATTATAATCATCCTCATGTTTATCAACATTCGCATTCACATTAATATGTTTCTATATTAACACTATTGATAATTTATAAGTATATTCTTCATGTCTGACTAAAGACTGACCTTATTCACTGAACAGGCAAATAAGTACAAAGAAGGAACATTATAGTAGCAGTGGTTATATACTATAATTTCTTGGTCCGAGCGCAAACGAATCCTGACACAAACAATGTAAAAATTACCAATTCAAAAATATATCCTGATATTTATCCAAGGAAAGAAATTTTTTTCAATAAATTTCCAAAAATGAAAGTTCAAATAAATTCTAAAGGTATGAAAAGCCATTGCACCCGAACCAAGAATTTTACCATATACCTACTTTTATGATGCAAAGATTCAATAACAGTTTTCTCTGTGTTTTATTTTTTTTTCTTTAGTTTCACGAGAGCTTAGAAGATTTTTAAATTAACAAGAGATTTCAAAACAGTGTTAAGATTTAGATTCATTTAAATTGGCAAAAAATCTGCCGGCTTTGTTTAGCAATATTTATCGCTGCTATATATGGTATATACTTTTGTTTTAATTATTTTAGTTTTAATGAAGAGGAGTGATAATTTACTTAAGATTCTATCAACCTTAAGGAACACATTCTGTTCATTTGAAATAAAAATTGTATTGAAAAATCTCTCGAAACCCTAATAAGAGATTTAAAGTTATTTCAGACAAGTTGGAAATCTTTTAAATACTCTGGTATTGTAAGGAGTAAGGTCTTTTTAAGAAAGTTTCGTTTTTAAGAGTATTTTTCACGAGTAAAACGAGAACTATTTATCTAATTAAAAAATGGCAAAAGGGAAATTTGTAAGACTGTTGAACGATAATCATTTTTTAAAAATATTTTCTCATGTCTCACGATTTTTAGTAGAAAAATTAAATTTTTTGCTTTTTAACAACATTATTTTTCACGATTAAAGCGAAAACTACTTACTCTTTTAAAAAATAGCCAAGGGAGAATTTATAGATCTTTTTAAATTTTTTGCGAAATGTTATAAGTCTGACAATTTATTTTCTATCGCAAAAAGTCATAAGGATTAATATTTCGAATTTTTGAGTAATACTAACATCAAGACATAGAATTTGTAAATTAAAAAAAAATTGATTTCAAAAATCCAATTCTTTTGAAAGTTATCGTGTTGACAAACTAAAAATCTACACTCACACACACATACACAGAAAGGCAGACAAATTGGTAAAAACATGTTTTTCGAGTTTAGGGGTTCACAAAAAGTGGACATTTTACTAAAAATGGGGGGAGGGAGGATTTTACACAAATATAATACATTCTCTGATGAAAATGTAAGAAATCTGTAATAAAGAAACTTATAATGCCTATATATATATATATATATATATATTCATTTGTAATTGGAACAATATTACAGGATAAAATAGAATTGGGAATAAATATTTGATCTATTTGAAAGTTCAAAATTTCTGATATATACAACGTGGACAAATATAATCATTAAATGTCATTTTGACTCTTATTCAAAAACCATATGGACCAAAACGCGGAAAACGAAACCACAGAGAAAAATTTTTTATTTTAAATTTCGCGGGTTCTTGACTATTTTTAGATTATAAACATCCCATATTATCGAGCAACATAACTGAGAATTCGCGCTTGTTCTTTTTTGCATTTTGCTAGATAAAAATGATAAAAAAACAACGCGGGACAAAAAGGTAAGTTTTTATTCAATTATTGTTATTTTGTCCGTGCTATTCACTTTTCTCAGAGAGATTTGGATGTATACAAAGTAACTAAATGAAATATTTCAGATTAGGGAACGTAATAAGCATTTTCAATGAAAAAGAAATCAACCGCTTTTTTTAATGTAACGTAACAGTCCAAAATCCGAAAAAGTCTTTTGGCGCAAAATCTATCACGTTAACGAAATGAATAGTCCTAATTTTTTTCGAGCATTTTTAGTCAGTATTTAGTATAAGCAGTATTTTCATTAACCTGTGTTTAGGGCCAAAAATAATATGTAACGTAACAGTATTTTTTTCTCGATAATTAATATGGTATATAACATATGATGATTTTCTAAGCTCGAACATATTTCTAATGATTAGGAAATGTTGAGAAAGGCTGAGAAAAACGGAAAATTACATCGAAAAATGAAAAAAGAGGCTAAAATTTGAAGTCATTAAAAGTGATTTTCTTACATAAATTGCATTTTGAACGCGCCTGCGATTTTCGATAGTGCAAAAAGTATCTGTGATATAGCGTCGGCTCACCAAATTCAAACTTCGAAGCAAGGATATAATTTATAATTTGAACCGCTTTTTAATTAGTAATTCATTTTTTTTTAATTTCTATGAGTTCGATGAATAATCAAAGTGTTGATTCCATGTGAATTACTTTAAAATACTTGAATATATATTATAGAATCGTAAAATGACTTAAGCTTTGTTATCCATTCTAAAATGAAACAGTTAAAGCCTTTCTGATTCTGAATATTTTATAAAATTCAAAAAAAAATTATGAGCATAATTAAAATTAATTTCATTATTTTCATTCTAAATCATGTAACGTAACAGTCAAATGTTTAGATGTTCATAACTTCAAAATAAGACATACACAAATTTGTATAATTATAAAAAATGTCAAAAATATTAAAAATATTAAAAATATCAAAAATTATTAGATTGATTATAAGTAAAATAAAATAATAAAAATGTTCAGTAAGGTGTTGCATTTTCGGAAAGTGTAGGTGAGCCACGTGCGTGTTGGTAGGCGTTGAGGTAACCGGGCTTGGGGTGAGGAGGAGTTGGTGGTCGGGGGTTGCTGGGCCGGCAGTGGCGGTAACGCGATAAACGGATTAACGGCGAGCTAGAACCCGAGCTCGTGGGTTCGTGGGTTCGTGGGTTGAGTTCTGGGTGGCGTGGTGCAGGCCATCGGGGAAGGTTGTTGGGTTAGGGGGTGAAAAGGGGGAGGGTCGGTTAGGTCGAGGAATGTCACGGCATCGCACGTTGCCCGACACCCCCAACTCCCCTTACACGGTACGCTGCCCGCATCAAAGCTTCACTCGGACGGATCCTCCGTCCTCGTTGCCTCTTTTTCTTTCCCTTTTTCCAACTACCCACAGAAAACCCGTTCCGACATTTCCAATTCTCGATGCTCTCGCGGTTTTCCACCAAACGATAGTCAGTTTCGTCTCAACCCCACTACCCCCTTTCGTTTTATACCCATTTCTTGTAATTTCGCTCCTTTCCGAGTTTCTCTAACGTTTTTTGTTTCGTTTCGCATTATATTTTTGTGCCATTTGCGAAGAATAAGAAAATTATACAGACATAGTTTGAAAAATAGTAGATGAAGATTAAAAAGCGAGAATCTAGTTTCATATTATTCGCATGGATTTTCATCTGGAAATATAATATTTTGCGGAAGAAAAGTAAAAAAGAGGAGTGAAAAAGAATGCGAAGCACATGTGTAGGAAGTTTCGCACACGGGAGAAGACTGCTCTATTTTGCGGTAGCGTTTTTCAATACACTCGTGTTTCCAAATCGTCGACATTTACTTTTTTCCTGTTTTTTCCGCTTATCCTTATTTTTATTTGGAAATCCCGGAGGGAGATAACTGCGGATTTTTGAGTAGACAATAGTCACATAGGTGTAAGGAATCCTATTGGTTTCTGGATTTTGATGTTGCTTCTAGTGCCTTCTATTTTCTCCGATCAGCACTCGACTAACTCGATAAACCCAGTCTGGCCCCTACGAAAACCCAACATCCATTTCCACACGGGTTCCTACTACAATGGTCTTTTTCTTATATCCCTCGTGCAACAAATCCACATCTAGATGAGAGAACTCTCGAGCAATAATAAAGATAAAGAATAAGAATAAAGTACGATAGATTCATTCCTTCTCTCTACATTGACTTCTAGGAAAGTTTTAAAAAAGTTCCAATAATTACATACTCATCTATTATTAGCTGAAAACTTATTTAAAAAGTAGGATGAGTAGGATTTAGGAGGCGGAAGTAAAAATTGAAAAATTTGTGAATTTTCGAAAGCACTGGGGACGTGAGCAGCACCTGTGCGAGTGTAAATGAACGTGGGCTCCGGTTTGTTGAACTGTGTCGGGTACCAGGGGTTTAGGGAGCGATCTAGCTATGGTACGGTGTATGCTGGTACGCATTAATCATCCCCAGAATACCATGGCCAGTTCGTCCCTGCTCCAGAGCTCGTCGTCCCAAACCACTGGTACTCGCGTCAGTGGTGCTCAATCATCCGTTTCGTGTCGCGGAAACTCGAAAACCGGTGGTCGGCTCGAGTAAATCTTTGCGCTCCGGATGCTTGGAGCCGTGCTACACCGAAAACATACGCGAGATGCAGAACACGAGGGAAAACTCGTGTAACTTTGCCAAACTCAGCTGCTGGCATTATATAAAGCACACCATAAAGTTGAACTCCACTAGATATGTATATAATCCCAGGTCTTACCTATATATATATATATATACGAAAATAGTATTCAAAATATATAAGTAGAGGCACTTTAGATAAAAAATGTCTTAATTAAGATAGTACCATCAACAAAAAAGACTAAGTTTCTGTTTTCTTTAGCTTCGTAAAATTTGTTTCTTTCCCTAAAATTGTAAATCTCTATTTGCAAGCAATTGATCCACAGAGCTATATTTTCCCGAGGTTCCTTGGAAGACTTAGCGATTCGTGATTTTGTGCACATTTCTGTGTGTGTGTGTGAGAATAGCTCTGTGCGAGTATTGCTTTACGTCGATATATCTCAGAAAGGAAGGAAGCGCGATTGCGGTTTAGAGTCGCGGCCGTTCCGGAACGAACGTAAAAACGCGGCTGTACGTGCCAGAGGCCGCAGCAATCTGGTTTTATTTCTCGATTCATATTCTTTCGTGCCAGTCGTCTTCAATGTGCTCTTAAAATTACGACGCATCGTTGTTGCAATTTTTAAACCTCTCTCAAAAGAAAAACCTTACTTCAAAATAAAAACTCCTTTCTATATTTTTAAGAATAAAGTCTTTTCGCTCTCGTGAAAAATGATGATTTTGTCCATTGTCACTTTTACTGACAAGAATATGGAACTCGAAATATATATATGTATCTTTATACAAGCATCTATATTTTAAAGTTCAGATGGAAGATAGCTGTTCTACTTTTGCAGAGTCCAGCAAACTATAATCGCCATCCGCTCTGCTCCACCTTGGACCCATCTGGCTCTTCTTACAGCTTAGGAAACCACCCTTTGCTCTTCCCGAGTCCTTGATCCTTTTACAAGGGATGTTCCCTTGAGAAACTACCTGGCGAACCAGCAGAAACGTGTTTAAAGATTTATGATTCACGCAAAAGGTTCCACGACACCAAAAATACGTAGAAAGTGCTGAAATAGCTGGGACAAATATCTACCAGAAATTATCATCGATTGTTATAAGCAATTTATATTAGGAAACACTTTTGAAATCCTTCCAGATTCATTTTTAAAATATTGATCGAAAAAATAATAAATACTTATAATTTTACCATTTTGCATTTATTCAGAACGCCTAGGACATTTTGATTAACGCACAATTCGCGAAATTTCGCAGCTTTCTAGTGGAAAGATTATATTCACAAACGGTGCGTTAATTAAAGCCGATTTTTCTCGTCGTCGCGCATCGAAGCGGGATTAATTGATCGCTGTTAATTTGGCAGGAAATCGTTCAACTTTATTTTTTCTGCGATTTTAGTTTTTTAGTGTTTGGTTTTTGAGATTCTTTTTTTCACGTGCCCGAAGCGATACCTAGTTTATACACTGAATCGTATTTTTTTTTAAATTCTAAATCTGCAGTTTAAAGAGAAACTAAGGATCACTTAACAAACTATTTTATATTGAATAAACGAATTTCAAATAAGCGATACGCTGTTTAATTTTAGCAAATAATTAATTCAAGCAAACACTGATTTTGGTTCAATAAACTGAATTAATTCACTTTGAACACTAACTTTTAGCGTTTTTAGTTTCCTCGATTTTTATTAACTATTGCCCTATATAATTAAAAAGTGCGGTATTTCTTTCCATCGAACCTGTTTTTGAGGTGCCTGAAGTAATATCAGCGAAAGAGATTTAAAAATAACGACGCTATTAATGTTAATAATATAACAATTGAGGATTAAGAAATTCGTTATAACTTCCAAATGCATTTTCAAATTTTGAAAATATCGAGGCCAGCATGAATCGTTTACTAAACATTTCATGTGATATAAAGTGACATCTAGAGAGATTGCGTATAGATTTCCCCCCCCCCCCCAAGAAAAAACAATCGTCAAAAAAACAAATTGGCTATTATTTCCCTGTCCAGTGGCAAACCTAAATTTAAACATTATTCACAGCTTACTATTTCAATGGTTTCATAAGAGATCTCATCCTTTGAAGAGCTATAAATAATATTATCGAGCGTACTAGAGAATATATGAAACATCAACTCTTCCTGTTATGACGGAAAAGTTTGACAGGTCGTGCAACAGTTAGCGCTCACCCCTTCCTCCTGGCGCACCCTATTTCCACCCCTTTTTATCCAGTCTAACTTACTAGCAAACATCCTTCCCCAGCTTCGTCTCTCGCTCACAAAACGTCCACGCGCCTTGGTACGGGGTAGGTCGTTTCCACCCAACCCCCACCCTACCCACAATTCGAAGCGAACGAGACGAAAGCACACGAATACGTGACGACGCATAAATCGGCCACTTAAGCTCACCAAGCTTTCGAACTGGACGAAGGAAATCCCGGGGAACGGTCTCCTGAGGGAATACCAAGGGCTGAGGGTGAAACGATCGATCGTCCTGGTCTTTTTGCATTACATCGAAACGGGAACAATATATTTTCCTATTCGGCTTTCATAGTATTTGTGCGTTTCCCAAATCCGCGTGACTTTGATAAATATCGAGGACAGTATAAATGTTTTTGTAGATTCTGCCTTCTCTGTACCGTAAACCGAGTACAGAGAGTTAAAACGGGTACTTTGAAAAGAGAATTCTTTTTGCACTCTAGCCGGAGAGATGATGAGTCAAAAAATGTACCATCAGGATTCCAAATGAAGAACTTATATAAGTCAAAATACTAGATATATTTTATACTGATTCTGTCAAACCTGAATAATTATTTCATGATGACTGCATTAGGCGAAATTAAATTTTCCGAAGTAAATTATTTTGAACTGTTTGATGAAAAGCGTTATTTCGAAGCAGGTCAGGTGGGTAGGTAGCAAAGTGGGTACGTAAATATCAGTTCTCACTAATTGTTGAGCAGTTGCGTTTTAATTAGCTGCTTTCATATTACAGGGAAACCGAGGGCAGTTGAAACTATTATAATTTTTTTCGATTTTTTTCAATTTTTCTTCTTCATTTTTGCCTCTATTTAAGTAATTTATGTCAGTGTTATTAAAAATTAAAGCACTTTTTTTTTCTTACCTCACTTCCACAACTTATAATCCAGACTTTTTTCTCATCTAGATGAAGCGATGATAGACTCTGATCTATTCAGAATCCAGCGAACCTGAAACAATGATATTTTACCAAGAATGTTTAGGAATTTAAAACTATTTCAACAGATTTTATATTATGTATAGTAAAGGAACCTATTTTGATTCATTCTTTCTATTTAAATGTCACTATACAATATGTCACTATATTAAGATGAACTAGTCGTTTTTTTGGTTAATTGGGGACAGTTTTCGGCAAAGCTCAAAAACTCGATGATCCGCCTCGAGAAATGGGGATATCCGTTTTTTCGTCCACACCCCGTTTGTCGATGTATGAAAGGAATATATTCGAATATCGATGATTATGTTATGTTAGGATGGTTGTTGACATATCCGCTGACGAAATGCGAAATGCCCTCGAGAAATGGTATTTTAGACTTATTTCTTTTTTTTCACAATTTTTGTGTTTTCGTTTAGAAAAAAAGGATAGAGAATTTGGAGGTTGCCTATTTCCTCGACAATTGGTTCCTTTACCCTATGTAGGGAAATTATAGGAATGAGAAAAGTGTTGAATTAACTAAAACGAAAGAACTCAATCGACATCAGACCATCATTCAGAAACGTGGAAATAATTCCTAACAAGGACCATCAAGCGACTAGTCAATTCTTCGCAAGATGTCCAACTATCTCTCGACCTCCAGAATCTGCAAATCTACACGTGAGACTTGACAAAGACAAGGTGGCAGGTGCGTGGATGTACGTTTGGCTCCCTTGGCTATCTGCACGCATATGAATAGACACAAATCAGGCTAATTATTTGGGTCGGGGTTCAGAATACATAGAATGAGGGGTCTTCGAGGGTGGATAGTTTGAGTATAGAGGGTCGTCGGTTGGCTCGGAAACCCGAACGTAGCACTAAGGTCGACGGGTGCCAGCGTCAGCCTCGAATGCTCGACCAATCACACCCTTGGGACAGTCAGCAGTCGTGAATGCAATGAAGGACATGTCAGGATAATTACCACACGCCTTCTTCGTGCCACATCTCGTCACTCGAGCCTTCAGTGCTAATTTATTTTACTCCTCAACAAGCTCATCGTCTAACTACAAGTCGAGTCCTAGCTGAAAAATTCACATGGAATTTCCACGTGAAATTCAACTGGAAACTCAGAATATTCCACGCAGAACGTTTAACGAATTTTTAAATTGCCAATATCTGGTAAACCGCAAAGGACATACTTAGAAAACAGTTTGGTTGAATAAAAAGAATAAACCCCCGGTGCAGAAATTTTGGTGGGGTTCTGGTGAGGTCCTGACCAGTTTTCCCTATGTTCTAATGTGGTCCTCACCTGGAAAACTGGAAAGGACTCGACAGGATTAAGAAACTATTTTGGTTTATTATTTGCAACATTTTATTATTTAACTAGTTAATTTTCTGAAAACAAAAATCCTATTATAAAGAAGAGGTATTAATTATATCGAAACAAGTGGTTTTAAGTCATTTTTAAAGAATTTCAAAATAATTCACAGGGGTATCAAGCTTTTAGAGTAATGAAAAATTGTTGTTAAGTATTTCAAGGGATATTACCTATATGATATGTACAAATTTTAATAGATTTACAAAATATTTCAAGTGATTAAGATTTAAATTGAATTTAAAGAACCTTACGAGAATTTCAAAAGAATTCAGGGGAGTTTCAAGAGTTTAAAGTAACTTAATAATTTTGTTTAGTTTTTCAACGGAATTAAACGATATTAATGCATTTTAAAGGATTTTCCAAAGATATCAAGATTCCAAGTGATTCTAGGGTATTTAAAAGGATTTCTTGTGATTTTAAATAATTCAAAGCGATTTCAATAGACTTCAACTGAAGAATTAAAAATGTTTAAAACATCTTAAAGGATTGCAAGAGATTTTAGTGAATTTGAAGAGAGTTCAAGTAATTTTAGAAAATTTAAAGGGATTTCAAGAGAGTTTAAAGCGATTTAAATAGATTTTAAGTGATTTTTAAAAGTTTTTAAAGAGATTTTAGAAAATTTGAAGAGATTTCAAGTGATTTGTGGGAATTTAAAATGATTTCGAGAGACTTCAAGTTATTCTAAAGAGTTTTTAAGGAATTTGAAAAAAATCCAAAATAGTTTCAGGATTTTCAATTATTTAAAAATATATGGAAATATTCTAAGGGATTTTAAAATAAACAATTTTGAAGTCTTTGAAAAGAATATTTAAAAATTTAAGGGCATGTGATACTTAATAAAGTTATTCATTTTATTGATGTTAAAATTATTCAATTTTACATAATAAAAAAAAGTTTTTTTTTTGCTAAAGTGGCGATAATACTTACTTATTTATTATTTCCTGAATTAATTTATTGGAAATATTCAATTCTGTGAAGAAAAACTTGGGTTATTTGCACCCGATTTACCCCGCCGCCAATGTATCACATGGCCTTAAGAATTTTCAAGAAATTTAAGTGTTATCAAAAATGTGAAAGGATTTCAAGAGGTTTCAAGTGATTTTAAGGAGTTTTTTCAAAATATCAAAAAAAGTTTCAAGATTTTCAAATAATTTGAAAACAAAAAATGTTTTTTGATTCTGTAAAATATGTTAGATCTCTTAAAATCTACTGAAATTTGTCGAAATTTTTTGTAACCATAGGAAATATTTTGAAATTCTTTGAAATCACTTAAAAACTCTTACATGTTATGGTTTGATTTTTTCATAATTTTTAATAATTAGAGATATTACTACTATATTTTTGCCTCCTAAATGGTGACAACAATATATATTATTATATATTTATATATATATATATAATTCTATGTTAAATTATTATATATTTAAATATTTGTATTGAAAGTAGAAATCCCTACCAGGGCCTCGTCAGAACCCCATTCTAAATATGGCTAAATGGGGCCATTTTTGCACAGGCCCATATTAAACTACCCCAAACAATGGGGGTGAACAAAATCTATAAGTGTAGAAGAAGTTTTTTACATGGGACGAGTCAAGTAAACTTGAATGTTCTAATAGTTAGTAAACATGTAGCGTTCTTCAAAACAAAAAGTGATGTGAGGTATAATAGTACCAATTTGAATGTATTGAAGTATGCAGAAGTTTGCATATTTTGGGATATTTTGGGATATTTTGGGTCGCAGTTGCTGGAGCCTCAGATTATAGTGCAGAGAATGTTATTTCTTGCTCCACCGAAAGCATAACCTTCACGTTACCATGCGACCAGCTCTCCAAGCCTGGAAGGTATAACCGGAAGGCCATTAGCTAAATTGCGAGGTGTCTGCTCGTTGTACCGCTCTATTACCTTTCAGCCTGATCCTCGGTCCCGGTTCCAGCAACCTCATCTCTCTTCCAAGCCATTCGTCGGGTTGAGGATACCGCATCGATCTGGCGTTATACTACCGTTTCTTAATCCGCTCGTAAGACGAGCGCTTCTCATTCCCATGCACGAGAATCATGCCATAGTCGTTCATCGTTACACCGGACTGAGAATCCACAACTTTCGGTTCGATAAGGACTGAATCCTCTATTCCAATTGAACGGCGATACCTCGTCGTGACGATCTACCTTGAATCTGCATATAATCTACCGCTTTTGAATGAGGATCTTAATCCTTCAATATGCAAGTATAGCATGTCAGAATCTGCGGGAATATTAATATTTCTGCAAATATGAAAAAGTTGCCTTCTTCTGAGAACTTATTAATATTGGAGAACAAGCTCTACCCTCGTTAGATTTTCCAGCAGTCTCTTTCTACATAGCCACTACTCTGGAGCAAACTCGCAGGAGCTTGGCGTCCTTTATGCATATTTGAAAGCCTCCTTCTCACCCTAACCTCACCGGATAACCGTTGGCGCCGAGGTTACGGCGATCGGATATTCTGCCTTGACGATCGATTCTACCAAGGGAAATTTCCGGGAGCACAGAGCGAACAGAGGGAGATTGTAAACCGAAGGGATAAGTCACGTGCACTTCGATTCCTGTTTGTTTCTACGCGCGATCTGCTTTCCAAAATACGTGCCTCCTGCAAATCCTCAATTTCCTCTTAATAAAGAATTAATCCTTCGGTTTACTTCAGACATATGGTATATAGGTTCCCACATTTTCCCGAAAGAAGATTGATCATCAGTAGGGTGGTCCTTATTTTTTAACATTTTAACATTCGAATTTTTCAACTGAATCGAAAATTAAATTATAGAAATGATGAAAACCTATTGGAGCTCTTTTTTAACTTATTCAAGTCTTCTGATATCAATTTTCAGACATGACATTGCGGAAAG
>JAUESI010000034.1:3218405-3232105 GCA_032275145.1 Synergus laeviventris
AAAATTTCATTGTTCGATCGGTCATTTTTGTCCACGAAGGAATAGTAAGGAGATCGAACAATGCATTATGAAGTGTTCAGAAATGTCAATAGAAACTACAGATTAAGTACCAGGCTTGGTAGAAGGAATGACATCAAAATTACTCGCACATGCGCGGTAGCAATCTATCCATCTTCTTTCTCCTCAAATTGTGCGAGTGAGTGGTCCGTGCTCGGATTATATAACTCCGAATATAACATATTTTAAGTGAATTTCAGAATTCATGTTTTAGATAATTATTCATAAATACTTATAATATTTTTATGGCGCAATAAATGTAATTTATTTACATAAATATTTTTATATATAAAACAAGAACAGAGAACATATTTTTACTGTTAAATTATTTTCATTTTGAACTTTCTACCATTTGCTTTTGAAATTCCCGCCATTTAATCACAAATAGAGTTGAAATCTGAGGTTACTGTGGTTATACAAAAATAAAATAAAATATTTTTGAAAATGATGGCATGCTGTGTACTCAACTGCAATACATTGTATTAATTGGTAGAGATGGGGTGATATTGAAAATAAAATTCCAAAGGCCTTACATTGTTTGCACCCGACACGGTATGAAATTAAGTCTTTCGACTTTAAGTATGTTTTGCGACAATATAACCTCACTTTTCAAAAAAAAGGCTCAGAGCACGAACAACTCACTTGCACAATTCCACGAGAGGAAAGAAGAAGGATAGATGCTACCGCGCATGTGCGAGTAATTTTGATGTCACTCCATCTACCAAAGCTGGTATTTAATCTGCAGTTTCTATTGACATCAAGTTCGATCTGATCCTTACCCTTAAAAAAAGCATCAAACTCCTAAAAACATCGGTGTTAAGTGTAAACTGCACCAATTAATATCCTCCACTCATCCACTGAAAAATACTCGATAACCATCTTCCCCCATTTTAGCATCCGGTCAATTCCGACTCATTTCTCTTGTTCTCATTAATTGTCCACGCTCGCACTTGCCGCCACGCAGTAACCGCGACACATAAACCCACCCTCGCATCCTTATCTGTGTATGTGATGCTCAAACGCACAAATGCACAAACGCATACAGTCATACACACATCCTCTTGCCATCAAATATACACACATCAACACCAAAAGCACTATAGGCCAAATACGCTATATTTCGCAGCGCGTGCTACAGCGCTAGAATATTGATATGTAAATATAGCAACGGCGGCCCTGTACGCGGTGGTTAGAGGGGCGCTAGCAGGTTAACGAGCGGCTCGCGGGGTGGTCTGGAATGGGGGTTCGAGGGTCGAGGCGGGTGGATGGGTTGCGGCGACGTGAGGGATGAGGGGTTAGGGGATTCCAGCAGCGACTTGGTGAAGAGGGGTAGTTTGGGGTGAGGGGTTGGTTGCTGCCGGCGGTATAACAGAGACGACCGGGCGTGCCGCCGAGCGTGCCACCAAAGGGGATGAGAATTTTCCGCAAGAGGGGAAACTATTGTCCCGACACCGAGATGCCAAAAATCTCCTAAAATTCCAAATTCCCCTAAAATCGCTAACGATGAATAGAATCACAGTCAACAATAGTCACCCTTATTAATCAGAGAAAGAGTTTTTTAATCTAACTAGTTCGTGTTTGGCATTTGTTGGTTGTTGCAAAATAGTTTGGACAACGGAAGATCCGTGTCGTATAGGGACATGCCCTGCGGGACACGGCATGGAATGGGGTGGTTGGAACGGGCCGCGGAAACACGGAGAGGGCGGGAACACGACGACCGGAGAGAGAGAGAGAGAGAGAGAGATTGTGTGGGTGGAAGTGTGAGCACGTGCATGTGTCGTAAAGTGTGTGTCGGGCGTACGAGGGATCAGAGTCGAAGGGTATCTTCTATAGATGAAAACGGAAGGGTAGAGGAGCGAGCACACTTGGGGGTTGAGTGACTGAGACTTTCTTTGCCTTCCTCGTAGCAAAACCCAACCCTCTTTACCCTATTTCTTCCTTCTCTTCCACCTTTGTCTTCCAACCGCAAACGAGTGCGTGCCGAAGTCCCTGAATAAGACATGGCGTGACCTTCCGAATGAGGAGTGACACAACCCGTGAAGTTGGGGGCTGCTCGTCCTCTGAGACAGGTTCCTTTTTTGGTCTGTCAGGCTAGGGACTACTGTGACTGGAAAAGTAATGGAACTCGATTTTTTCTGGAGTTCTTTGTAGATTCTTATTACACGCCATTCCCCTTTTCCTTATAAATAGTATGTGTAGTAGTTATTAGCCTATCAACTCTATTGCATACTCTTACTTTTAAAACCTTGAACATATTTTTTAGCCCCGGCCAATAATGCCTTCCTTTCCATAGTTTCTTATTTTTTCATTGCATTGTCTTAATTAGTAAAAAGAAGTAAGTTACTGAATGGAGAAATAGCCAATAGACTAACCAAAGTAGAGAAAATTCCCCCCAAAAAAAGGAAATACACGCACAGAGGGGAGATTTAAGAAGCGTCGGTGGTAATCGTCGTGGTAGCAGGTAAACCGGCTCTAAAGCGCGGTTACCCGTCTCAAGCATAACGGCTACGCTTTTACCTCGACTCTTTTCCCTTTTTTCATCTCCACCTCTGCAATTATTTCATTTTTCTTCTTTTTCTCGCAATATACTCTACTTTTTTTCTTGCTTCTTCACTCCCTTTCTTATTTTTGTCACTTTATCTCTCTCCCTCGTGGCGAAAACCTTATCTCCACTTTGCAGCTCCGCCAGCTTTTACGATTGGTCCGATCGTTAAGTGCGACCACTTCGGCCGTCAATGCAAGCTGTCAAACCACGTTTTTATATGCCACAAGTAACTGAATGCCATCGAGTCGAAAAAAAATAATAGGCTTCGAGCAATTTAATCAAATTGAAGACATATGTCTTGTCATACGATTTTCTGCAATCTAAGATCTGCTTGATGAAAGACTACTGTTTTTCTGTCTCATTTTTAGATGGAGTTTTTATCTCTTATCTATAGCGCAGTGGATTTTGTAGTTTTCGAGAAAACTCGTCAAAGTTCCATTTTTTATGGAGCAACGTTTGCGTGACTAACGATCACACTATAAGAACATCTTCGTTTCCGCAGCAGTTACACTGCTACTCGTTTTCCACGCTCTGGCACAGAGCCGACACTCTTAACGATGCCACCCAGCGTTATTTCAAAATCGATGAAGCTGTCGCCTTCGATATCTCTGTCTGATTTTCCTTTAACTCACAAACGTCTTCTTCCAAATGGAAATTCTTCAACTGGTCACATTCATCATCGCTGATCCTTTCATCGTCAACTTTCTGCCCTTTCACCAGAAATTTAAAAAGAATTAATGGTGTCAAACACTTCTGCAGATATATTGCAAAGCAAAGACAAATCTCATTAAGTTAAGAGTGGCTCTTCTAAAACTTGCTCATGTTCTAACATCAAAATTCAATTTCTTCACTTCACCCATCAAATATTAGATGCGCAACTAAGTTCCCGCTGTTTTTTTCAAATGAAAATGCAGCATTGTCCTTAGCTACAAGTTGTTCCCATCTTTCTGGTGGAGCTCCAATATAGTTACGGTAAAAGTGTTCATCTTTTGAGGCTATCCACGAATCAAGCCATTCTTTGATGTCTTCATATGAGTGCAACTGCTGATAAGCCAGACCATGCGTCATCGAACGGAATAAGTAATAATCGGTAGGTTTCCAGGTAGGTTTTAACGGGTTTGGCTTCAAATCATAAGGAACCCGTTTTTGAATCATTCCCAAAGCCAAAACAAAATCACTAATGTGTCAAAACGGTTTGTTTTAAATTCCATTCACAATCACAGTACCTTCTCCCTACCACCATCATCACCACAAGTCATAGCTTTTATGGCAGGGTCTGTCCACATTGCCTCACTGATGAGTCCAGTGGGCAGTGGCAAACCCGGGACGAAATGCTGAGAGGAAACCAAGATAGCATTCGCCATCACCCAATAGCTTGTCGCTATACAGCACTTATTGGTGGAGCCATCTATTGACAAACAGCGGGAACTTAGTTGCGCATCTAATACAAGAAACATAACTTGAGAATGAATTGTTTTATTTAAGAGGTACTAAAAGTAGACACGATATATATGGTGTAAACTGAAGAAATGTAATTTTCAGGCTAGTGCTGGGGTCCAACACCCTGAAGGAAAGCAAAAATGTTAGAAGATTGGATTTCTGAGCTACGCAGTTTCTTGGTTTAAAAGAGAATTTATTTAGAAGTAGGGAACAGTGATTCTACCCAGCCTTGTTTCATAGCGCAGACGACGTCGTGGGGTTTCTGCTTACGAGCGTCGCGACGCCTTGCCTCGATATAAGTATGCTAGAGAAATCACCCGAGCCAGTTATGAGACCCTTAAAAGCCACCCCGTCAAGATATGTAATACGATATGTATATCAAGCTTCAATATATCGTCTCTGCCTTCTGAGTTTAATAAAAAAGTACAGCAACAATTCTAACAATTATATGTCTTCTCCAGCGGTAACTAAACAAGAAAATATAGTTAATGAAGTAGAGTTTTGATTTCTAAGCTCGTATAGTATATATACTTCCATCAAACTTGATTTTTATGTCAACTAAGAAGCTGATTAAGTATAGACAAGAATCATTCGATTTTTACGCGTATCTACGAAGAAATATCTATCTAGGGAGATATTTCAAATTTCATTTCTGCGAGGGTAATTTCGAGTCGTAACGGTTGCGTCCCTGGTCTATAACGAGACCACCGGCGCGACGTTAATTGTCAGCATACTAGCAAGCTTTAAAGGTGCCCTCACAATGTCTTCTGCTTCAAATCGATCCATCGTTTTTTAAAGACTTAATAGTCGTCATATTATAAACTAGACTATTTTAAGTCGAAAACATAGTGGATAGTGTCAAATGGGGTATTAATATAACTTGTACCATTATAGCTTTTGTGAAAAGCGAAGAATCTACCTATAAAAGTGTCTTGTGAGTTCATGGAGAAGGGGATGAGAGTACAACATGTAAAATAGATCAATCCAGAGTGGTATAAAGGACGGACCTATTCAATTTCTACGATTGTCACACTATTTTTGGATCACATTTTGAAAATGCAATTCTAATTTCCCTTTGAAGTTTTGCTAGAATAGGAAACCGGATTATGGATTTGAATTGAGTGCAGGCATTGAAATAGAATCACTAAACGACTTCTTTTGTGGAATTTGGTTGACCTAATGTCCTGGCAATATAGTAGAGAAAGCCCCATGGAGGAAAGGTAATAACACCCCGGGTCAGAGATCAACCACGCATATTTTAATTACGCTTCACAGGCTAAGGGCCAATCCCTCGCGAATATATGTCATTTTTGGGGTGGTAATGCGTCATTCTCGGGCTTACTACACCCTAGTTTTCGTAGACCCTAGTAATATCGCTCATTCCGTGATTTACGTTGTACCGATGCAATTCGAAGACTCGAGATTGAGATGCAAATGCTTCTGTGAAACAAAAGTCTTTTATTCAGAGTACAAACATTTCAATTGTCCACAATTGTATCTGGATTTCGAATAAGATAAGAAATGATTTATTTTTATTTCGTTCGCTAAACACATGTTTGTAATTTGTAATGTAATTTGGCGATGAGCATATACCATCAAAGTTACCAATTTACCAATTTTTCACGACTTTTTTCGCATGCTCAGATGTTCAGATCATCATGGCTATTTATTAAACAGGGGCGAGCTACCGCCTGGCAATTGATCGGTACTAAGAGCCGCTTGCGTGTGAGTTGAGGAAGGGATCAAAAGGGATCATCGCAACTGTGAGGTGGTGATGTAGGAGATACGTAGGTTGGTTGCGTGAAGAGCGAAGAGAGGAAAAAGTAAAGTCGCCCATAGCTTCCACAATCCACAGTGCTGTGTTGATCCGTGTACAGCGATATAAAATAATTAAACTCGACCGCCAAAAGGGCGCGGAGGAACTTTGAAAGATGTGGAGGTGAAAGGATATATCACAACTTGAAGATATACATCTCCCATGAAGAAATACTTCATCTGCCGAAAGGAGCCTGCGCCAAACGATCTTTGATAAATCATTTTAATTGTCAGATTTCTCTCAATATGGTAGACATCTCGGTTAGGTTCCTAATTAATCATCAACCCTTTCACTACCACAAGCGAGAATCATTCATATCCTTTTTTTGTGTTAAATGTTGTATGAGTATTTAAACACTTCTGTTTTTGAAAAGTTTGAGAGATTAAAGCCAATCAAGAACTAAATAAAAAAATCAATTTAGTCAAGGTCAGAACACAATCAGGATCCACATTTAGAGCTTTTGCAATTGCTCAGTGGTCCTCCTCTTTAAGTATGGTAAAGTGGATTGGGAAGTGACCCAAAGTGAGAGAATTCAGTTCTAGAATAGGTGTTCTTCACTTCACTGTAAATGGTATATAGCACACTTGTGCGGTTTCCACAAGCTTTGGCTGATGGTCCCTTTTCGAAGTCCTTGGGATGGGAGAGGCCTCTACTACCCTTATAATCCACCTTGTGGTAAAGTGCAATCAACCGAAATTCCAGTATTGTAAATGTGAATAGTGCTCAAAAGTACGCTTCAGATGTGCAACTGTGCATGTATCAACCTCGTTCTCTTTAGTTCTATTTTTCATGGGTCATGTAACTCGATGTATATATTATAGGGTAGAACCCCATTTTTAATAAGGTGGTTAGTATCGGAGGAAGTAAGCATGAAAATTCCACTATTGTAACAAATACATTTTTCACGAGTAAAAAAGTCTCACTGGAATCCCATTAGCATTCTAAATAAAGTTCTACTGAAGTGTAAGATGTTAGAAGAATCAGTACTAAAATATGAATTTTTCTTTAAAGTTTTTATTAGCCCTCATAGGACTTATGTCCCGATAAAAGTTTAAAAAAAATTAAAACAATAGATCATAAGAACCAAAGTAAGTTTAAAATACTTTTCTACTGTAGTTTTTGTGTGAGTTGTCTTAAATTTTTTGTATTTTTTAATCAACTTTTGAACCTTTCTTTGTAATCTCCTACTTTGTTCTGTTTTCGAACTTCTCTGTCGTACTTTTTCTTCATTCTTCAAAGCTTTTTGTCCGCCTTTTCAAAAATCAATTATGACCATCCTACATAGATTCCACTTTAGAAACTTTCTTGGTACTTATATCCTAATTTTTAGGACATTTTTGGGGTCTTTCCTAGTATCTTTATTTTTAATTCTCAACAAAAGTTAAAGAAATGCACCATTCACTTCCCCTAGAGGCTTAATATTCAGGTAGAAAGTGATTATTTACGTCCGCAAATGAACTCCAGGGTGCATTCGGTAAAAATATTATAATGTCATGGGGATTCGCCGTCCCTCAAAAATTTACCACTAGAGGCAATTGCCTAGATTGTCTGTAATTCGAAACCTATATTATATCTATATCTATACGGTAGAGCCGGACCTGGATGGTGTAGGCGAAGGAGGAAGAGGAAGAGGACGTGGCGGGTGGCAGTAGTGAGGATCGCGTGGGGTGGCGGGGGCGGAAGGGGGTGAAGAGGGAGAGGAGGGAAACGATAGCGGCGCTGCGGCGTAACGACGCTATAACGCGAGCCGCCGGGTGATTACCTACCACCTCCGCCTTCTCTCCTCTCTCTCCTCGTCGATCCTTCCTTCTCTTTATCGGTCTCGTTCTAACACACAGAGCTCATAGTGCGCCATCAGGCTGATACCCCACTCCGCTTCGCAGCCATCGCATCACCACGCCTCGGCAAAGTCGAGCCACACCGTCCTGATGGTGTTGGTGTGAGTTCTAAAGTTCTCGGAAACATTCTCGAGAATATTCTCAAAACACAAAAGATACCAAAAATGTATGCCCTTATAAGCCTTAAGGGACTATCCATAAGGGGCCATCCATTTGTTACGTAACACTTTTTTAGACGATTTTTACGGGATTTCTGAGTATCACTAAAGTTTACAAATTTTTTATGGGATTTTGAAAGATATTGATTTTTAAATGTTTCACGGTATAATAATATATTTTACGGCATTTCAAACGTTTTTTGTGGGAATTCAAAGTATTTCCGGAGATTTCAAGGAATTTATAAAATGTCATCGAGAGGTTTCAATGGTTTTCAAAGAATTTAATTTATTTTGACAGATTACAAAGAAATTTAAGAGATTCCAAAAGATTTAGATTTTATTTAAAGCTTTCAAAGTTTGTTGTGCGATTTTTAGAGGTTTCGACAGGGATTTAAATTTCAGATTTCTAATCTGAAAAAAATTTAACATTTTTTTAAACTGATAAATATAATACAAAGAAGTTCAAAAACAATGTTTCATGATATGCCAATGTGACAAAATTAAGCGAAAAAAAAACTATAATCCTTTATAAAAATCGAATTTCTTAAAACAAGACATTTTATTATAAAATGTGTAATTTTTTATCCACCCCAATACGAAAGGTAGTATCAAAGGGTGTTAGAAACTATTTCAATTTTATTTCAAATACAATTATTGCCCGAAATCTCGCGTTTCAAAATTCACCTGTAATTAACAATTTTGACAGTGTTTGAAAGGTATTTGAAATAAAATAAAAATAGATGCTTAATTTTGTCACATTTTCATATTTTAAAACATTGTTTTTGACCTTATTTTTATTACATTTATCAGTTAGAAACAGAAAAAAAATGTAATTTTCGTCAGATTAGACGTCTGATACTTCAGCCTAATTAACTTATTTTAAAAGATTTCAAAGAGTTTTAAAAAGATTAAAATAGGAATAAGGGATTTCAGAAGATTTCAAAGCATT
Source organism: Synergus laeviventris (assembly GCA_032275145.1). NCBI lineage: Eukaryota > Metazoa > Arthropoda > Insecta > Hymenoptera > Cynipidae > Synergus > Synergus laeviventris. The sequence continues at coordinate 3,227,209 of JAUESI010000034.1, forward strand.
TGAAGGGAATTGTAAAATTTTCAAACATTTCGACGGATTTCTAAGGATTTAAAGACAGATATTTCTACTACTGAATATTACCTGATATTACATAACATTTCTCAAAATCCTCTCCCTTTGTCGTAAAAAGGACCATAACAGCTCCTCTTAAACCTTTCTTCCATCCTAAAACGTTACCTAATATATGGACGACTCCTTAATTCCATAACAGCTTTAAGGGCGGAATGGGGTGTTACAAATTGTTACATCATATTAGGTAAGAGCACCAGTTATTGGCACAGGCGTCTTTTCGTTGGCACCCCTATCTAATTTGCGTAAAGCAATAGAAAACTGTTAATATTTATCACAGTCTACAAAAACGTCATTCTATCAAACTATGTAAAACATTTTTCGTATTGTTTAAAGCTAACTAAGATCGGCTGAAAAGTTTGTAAGCTGACATAAATTGATGCGGCGTTACTAAAATTAAATCTATATGATTTTTAGTTAGTACCAACCTTCAAACAATACTTGTATAAATCTGAAGCAACTTTTATTGGTGAAAAAAAATACTGTTGATAAATATTATTTGGACTTTGCACCAGGGAAATCAACAATTGAAAAGTGATTTGTTAAATTTAAACGCGAGGCAAAATGAACGTGGAAGACGATACACGCAATGGACGTCCGAAAGAGGCTGTTTCCGACGAAAAAATAAAAAAATTCCACAAAATAGTTTTGAATGGTTGTCAAGTGAAGTTGATCGATATAGCTGAGACTCTAAAGATATCAAAGGAACGTGTTGGACATATCTTGCATGAATATTTGGCCATGCGAAAGCTGTGTGCAAAACAATGGATCAAAAGCAACAACGTGTTGAGGATTGGGACTGCTGATTAAGGATTGTTTAGCGATATGCAACCGTAATAAAGACGAAGTTTTCAGACGATATGAACAATGGTTGAAACATGGCTCCATCACTACACTCCAGAGTCCAATCGACAGTCAGTCGAGTGGACTGCACGCGATAAACCGAATCCAAAGCATGGAAAGACGCAACAGTCGACTGGCAAGGTTGGCATCAGTATTCTGGGATGCTCATGGTATAATATTCATCGATTACCTCGGAAAGGGCCAGACCATCAACAGTGATTATTACATAGCGTTGTTGGAGAATTTGAAGGATGAAATCATGAAAAAACGGTCCCATTTAAAAAAAAAAGTGTTGTTTCATGAATCAAAATTGCATGAATTAGACTACGAATTGCTTCCCCATCTTCCGTATTCTCCAGATCTGGCCCCAAGTGACTTTTTCCTGTTTGCAGACCTCAAAAGAATGCTCGCTAGAAAAAAATTCGGCACTATAATGAAGAGAGATCATCGCCGAAACTGAGGCCTGTTTTGCGGCTAAAGAGAAATCGTACTATAAAAATGATATCGGAATGGTATCAGAACAATAAAATCGAATTTCACAAAAAAAATGTGTTTTACAATGTTAGCCTACGAACTTTTCAGCCGAACGCTAGAGGGGGGTGCCAATGACTGAATCACAGTGCTAATAAACGATGCTCTTACCCTTTGTTTAGATTTCTCGGGGGTAATAAGCAGTTAAATTTTATTAAAAAAGGCATCAACGATTCGCTTGTATGTTTTATTATTATTATCATTATTATTAATATTAAGTAATTATTTGTACTTTCAATTCGAGAAAACGGGTTTTCATCCTAGTTGACAATTGTTAAAAGGTTTTTTGCCTGGCAAATAATGTTTTCTGTTTTGACCAACTTTTCTGGATTCTGGTTCAGTGCGCACTGCCACGCCGATTTCGTTGCTCCAACACCGCGAAAACAGTGTTGGTGTTGGTGGTGTTGGTAGTAGTTGTTCATCCGCTCTCGCCAAGCCGTGCTTTCGTGGTGCTTTCGTATGCGTGTGCTCACTGTGCTGTCGACTCGTAACGACGCCACCAGGGACGCAGTGACACGTCTCACCGACGTGAAAACCCAACCATCCACCTACCCGAGAAGATGGGGATGATGGAAAGGTTGGAAGCCTCCCCATTCCAGGCGAACTCGTTAACCCCTTATATCGTTCGAGTTTCCTGGTCTCCCAACGACGACATCGAGTCGCTTCGTTAAAATTAACCGAGTCCCCCATCACGAGCTCCGAACTGCCAAGTGAGCCCTGCAATCGCATAGCATTTCGATTTTTTTAATCTCCTGCAAACCACGAGGTTGTAAATGCAGATAAGGAATGGAGCTGTTAAAGTAGTGAAGGTTTTTAAATTACTTGGATGGACACTAGGGCGGTCCTTATTTTCAGTTTTTTTACATTCTCATCAGAGAAGGTATTCATTTGTGTAAAAGTTAACCCCCTCTCCGTTTTTGTCAAATGTCCACGTATTTCTTCTTGTTGTTACGATAACTCTCGAAATAAGTGACCGATTGGATTGGCCTTTGGTGTATTCTTTTAATGCGTGCTAAAATGAAGGTCAAGTGCATTAGCCAGCTATATTTCTTCCATTTTAATCTTATGGGTAATTTCAAGTCTCATGTTTATTGCTTAATTATTAACCGATTTAAAACTCCATCTAAAATTAACGAGAGTTCATCTTTTTGCGCATATTAACAAATCCCGAAAATAAAAGCAAACGTATTTTAAAAAAAGAGGAAATAAGGGTTAATCACCCTGGACATAAAAATTCACATTGTGACAATTGGAGATGCGAGCCGTTGTTTATTATGGTAATTCGAGGCGTGGCGTAGGTCAGTGGTTAATTCGTGCAAATTGGGAAATTAGGAAATTGGGAGAGTATCGAGAGACATGTGTGTGTTGCCGCATTGGGGAAAGCGTGTACTGGTTTTCGATGGGCTACATACTCCTGGTCGTCACACTCACAGGGAGGCTGGGGACGAAACAATTGTAGCGTGTAAATTGAAGGGTCGTAAGGCAGGTTGGAGAGCAAGGGAGTCGACGAGAGGAAAGGCTAACATTGGATTCGAGGAGGGTGCAGAGAGGAGCACTGTCGAGTTACTCGAGGTAGTGCCACAGTCTAGCAAATGGTCCAGAAACACACAGCTGCACCCCTATATCCGTCTCCAAAACCCTTCGGGGGTCTCGGAGTAATTAATTCATTATTGCCAGGGAAGCGGAACATAAAACACCAAGGCGTGGGTTTTGCAATCTAAAAACATGGGGGAGACCTTATTTTTTCGAATTAAATACTCTAAATGGTTTCCAAGATCACCGAGAAGTTAATTTGCTGGATCGGAATTAGTTCTTGGAAATTGAAATTAGGATCTGGGTATCAAGACTCTCGGTTCGAAAAGTAGGAGTTTAAAATAAAGCCAGACATTTTTTTCAAGTTTCGAAAGATGATCATTAAAAAGAGCAGCTAACCTAACGTCAAAGCGAGCCTCATAGTTTACTTCGGGATATCCATCTTTAACGAGAGCTTGTCCACTCTCTGCGTTCTTTCCTTCAAGAGATATACACTTTTCGATAAAAAACGGATTCTAAGACCGAAGGACGTCTTATCCCTCTCCCCAGACTTGAACTCTTCGCCAATTCTTTGCGTTTTACTGTGGAAGGAAAAAGATGACCAATGAGATAAGACTGAGGCGAGAAAGAGAGAAACCGACTCTCTACTTTTTATCAAAGGCCGTCATCCCCGCGGAGCTTAACCCCGGGTTTACCGCGGCGTTATTAATAACTGCCGTCTTCTCCTCGGCCCTGTAGGCAATACCGACAACCCACGGGACCTCTTTCCTTCCTCGTAAACTGCTCGACGAACAAGGTCCCTGCTCCACTGTAATAGGGATCGTGGTTCGTGTCACGAAAGGGATAAAATGTACAAATTTATCTCTAGAAGTATAACTGTATAAGTGACGAAGAATCACACACACATCTTAGATCCACATTATTAATCCCTTACTTTAAAACAATTATATCGATTTTTTGTTTAGTTTATATGGTAATATTTGACCTTTAGAACACTCTAATGGAAACTTCAAAAGGTTTCCACGCTTTCAATTTAGCCTAGAGAGAATTTCCAGGTGCTCAGGTCTCTCTCCAACGTCCGCGCTCGAAGAACGACTAATTTATTTCTGATTCTTTTCTCAGCTTCCACATCAAGTATATATACTTCCACTTATTCCTAGGAATATTTGTTTCTCGAGAAACCGACAATACGGCCTTCTGAGGTTTCTCAGCTTGGAAATCAATTGGTATTTTTCCTTCGAGACAAACCCGTAAGACTTCGAGGTTCGAATGCTTTCTTTAACGAGGAGTTGAACGTAATTGAAAAAGCTGCCCGCCGACGTGGCGGTTTCACAGTTCTTGGGTGTGGGCACGTTTGTGTTTAATTGGATAAGACAGAACGAGGCGGTTCGCGGTTATTAATGCGACCGAACGCGTTCCCTCTTTCCACTCTTCCCTCTTTGCCTTTTCCAGCGATCTTCTTCCAGCCCTCCTTCTCCCGCTCATCTCTTTACTCTTTTGCAGTGGAAGATATTCAACTCGATTGCAAAAGACTCCACGACGTCACGTTTTGTCCCTCCAACTAAGAAACGACGGTCCCTTTGTTCTTCTTGTTCACCTCGCATGTCTCGCAACCCTCCCATTCTTTGTTGCAAGTTCAACCCACGTCAATTTTGCATATCATCTGAACATGACAAAACCTCTGAGGAAAATGGAAATCAGAATAGACTGAGTTTTACGGGAATGTATTCTGAAGATTTGCGGACTTGTGTCATTCATATAATGAGTCATCAACTAACGATGCCTTAATATATTATATAAGTTTCCTGAGTGGTCCTGATCTCAAAACTGGCACTATTCAAAAATCCCACTATTCTTGGATTAATTATTTGTAATATTTGATTACTTATAACTAGTTACACAGAGAAAAAGGTCTAGTTAG
>JAUESI010000034.1:3232205-3248157 GCA_032275145.1 Synergus laeviventris
GGGTAAAAAGCTAGTGGGGGCATACCTTTACTAGATGTCTAGTTATGGACACTATTTGCCGTAACATTGAGGAGTAAGGCTAACGAAATGTCTGTCTTAAATTTACTAGACGTGCGCAACTAGATTCGTCTAGTTGGGCCAACTAGACCTCTTTCTCCGTGTAATTTTCAGAAAAAATCCGAATTTGAAAAATAGGTAGTATTAAATCGAAAATAGTATTATTTAATTACTACTTAGGTTTGGCAGTCATGGAAATTCCACAGAATATGGAAATTTGTTTTGTTCTTCTCTTCTGACGAGCGTTCTGTTACCAATTACAGGATGTCTGGATTGAAGGAAAATATTTCGAGGATGTTAGTTTTTCCTGACTGTTCGTTCAGCTTTCGAGCGTACCATAGTTGCACAACCTCATATACACGAATATAGGTACCGTAAAGCGAGCGATACATTTGAGCGAGGGCGGAAAGCACAGGGCCGCATCCACGGGGAATGAGGCTAATTTAATGGACGCGCGTGACGGCTCGTAGCCTCGTTTTGCGTAATTAATGGAGGACTTGACGCAGCGATGCGAACAACCCTTCGGTTGGATAGGCATTGGTTGAAAATCGTGACAGTGCGAGTGAAATGTGAAGGGAAATAATCCGAAAAGAAGTGACCTTTAAATGCACGAGGCACCGAGCGCTCATTTAGGCGACGCTAATGCAATTCATTATTTCTGATTTAATATTACTTTCGAATAAATTTGCATTCCACTCGAGAGAGTCCACTTCGTCAATTAATTGTATCAAAATTACAAAACGAGAAACTTCAACAGTGACATGAAATGTTCGTAATTAAGGATTATTGATAGTTTTTCCTAAATTTGCAGCTGGTTATATTTTTAGCCAGTGATGCGGCCCAAGGAATTTTTTCAAATATTCTGCCTAGAATGACGAGGTGCTGTCCTTTAAGTCCTTGCTGCAGACCTTGGCAGTTGATCAGTGCGGATCTTTAAGCGAGAACGACGCTTTTATCACACCCTGCACAACGTGCCACATCTGATAACAGCGCGCATTACATTCCCAGGGCGCGTTGCATTCGCACCAGCATGCACGCTACCATGCATACATGCATCATTACGTGCACGTATTTAGATACGTGGACTGCATCATGTATTCACACTCCATAAGCAAGTGTGTGTACGTAAGAGAACCCAAATATAAGCGTAAGCCGGAACATTTGCTCGAGCACTTACATCGGAAGCACGTAGCTTTAGTCGAAGGCGCAAAGCTGTGCGATGGTATTAAAGCACGTGAGAATCGATAATCGTTTTTAAGAATTGAACTTTGACAGTTTGTGTATAGTTGCAAAAAGAGAGGATTAAAGAATAAAATTATGGAGGATTGGACATTAGAAAGTGCTTCTCCTATAACAGAGGTTTTAAAATGATTAGAAGTGAAATCCACATAAACAGCTAAATCTAGAAAACATGTTAGAACAGTCCATTTGAATATAAAATAGCATACGTTTTATCATAAGAATCAAGTTTGGATTAAAGTATTTTAAAATGTTCAAGAAAGGATCCTATCTTGAAAATAATGTCTAGTTTGATGTGTAGTTTCACATCCCATATCGAAATATTCTTCATAATAAAAATGATTGTACAAAGATTAGACATGCTGAAATAATAGAATAATTTTTCTAGGTTCAGACAATACCAAGAGGGATGCTTTTTGTATGTCATAGATGCATGGAAAAAACATTAGGTAGTAGTTTCAGACGTCTAATCTGACGAAAATTTTTTTATGCTTATTGAATTAAGAATATCAAAAAAGTTTACAAAATTATTTTATTTTTATTATATATATTTACTAGCAGCTATTTACCCATCGTTTCCCAGGATTTTAAGAGATTTCAAGAAATTTGAAGAAACTTCAAATTGTTTTTGAAAGAGTCCAAACAATTGAAGGATTTTCAAGAGTTTTTACAAGATTTTAAGGAATTTTTGAAAGAGTACCGACTAGGATCCTTTAAAATTACTTGGAATTTTTTTAAATCTTCTGTAAACTGTTTAAAATATTTTTAAATTCCTGCAGTAGATTAAAATATTTTGAAATATCCTTGAAATTATTATAAATATCTTACAATCCTTTAATAATTTTTGAAATCTTTTGAAATCTTTTTTAATCCCGGACAACGCCGAGCAAATATCTGCTAGTAAATAAATACAAATGTTAGGTCTTGAAAACTTTTTTTATATATTTTCATTCCAATAAATGTATAAAAAATCGTTTTTCCCGGTCAAGTTTTTCAATTTTCCCGGTCAACAAAAAGTAAAATTTTTATATTTTATCGCAAAGCGCGAAGATTTATCTTAATTTAAGGCTATCATTCTAAACATCCTGTATAATAGAGCAGAAAATTGCAAAACTTTATTTTTTATAATGGAAAAATTAAAAATACTTGATATATATAGTATTGGTAAGTGGGATTAAGGATATCAAAACAATTTTCCGTAATCATTTTATATTTATTTATTTACTAAGAGAAATTTAGCTGGCATTGCTCAGGATTTTAAAATATTTCAAATGACTTTAACGAATTTCAAGGGATTTCATAGAGACTTTAAGTGATTTTAGGAAATTTCAAGTTATTTTAAGGAATTTCAATTGATGAATTTTAAGTAAGAGTTCAAAATTTTTAAATACCAAAAGATTTTTATAATGAATTTTGAGAGATTTACACATTTTCCTAAAGAAATTTTACTTGTTATTGTGGAATTAAAGGAATTTACAAGCATTTTAGTAATGACAAAGGATTTTGTTGGAATTTCAAAATATTCTCTTGAAATTTGCAGTAATTTTAAAGCAATTTCCTATAAATTCTTTAAATTCTAAGAAAAGCTAAAGGATTTATAGAGATTTTAAGGAACTTAAAAGGATTTTTAAAGGAGTCCAAAACACGTTAAATATTTTCAAGAGTTTTCTCAAGATTTCAAGGGATTTTTAAAAGAGTTTGAAAGAGTTTTGAAAAGGCTGTCAGGTGGTTTCAAGGAATTGTAAGGAATTTTAATGGATTTAAAAAAATCAAAAGAGTTTAAGGATTTTCAAGATATTTCAAGACGTTTTAAGAGATTTAAAAAAATTTAATGGAATTAATTCTTATGTGGATGAAATAAAATTGTTTGTAAATGTCAAAAAATTTTTAGAAAACCTTTTATAATTTTTGAAATCTTATGAAATCTTTTGAAAAATTGCTTAAAAACACTTAAAATCTTGGGTGTGCTTCCGAAAACGGTCCACCCCCGATTTCCTTCAAACTCTGCATATATCTATGTATTTTGATGCTCTGATTACGAATATAATAGTGAAAATTTCCGTCTAAGCGATTTTCATGGTGAAACCGCGAAAAAACCATAAAAATCGTGGTTTTTTTTGTTTATCTCAGGTAATATGCATAATTTTGAAAAAAGTTTCAAACAAAAGTTGTAGATCTCAACGAAATACATAATTTTTGTTGCGAACATTTTTCTCCGTGAGTGATAATTTCGGAGAAAATTAATCACTATGATTTCCGTTTACCATTTTATTTTACCATATATTCCCCTTTTACCATAATTTTCATTTAGTATTTCCCTTTACCATTTCCTTTCATCATTTTCCTTTATCATTTCCTTCTACCATGATTTCCCTTTACAATGCGAAGATCTATGGTTTATAGGTGTTTTTTTCTCCGAAACTATCAGTCGCGGAGAAAAATGTTTGCAACAAAAATTGTGTATTTCGTTGAGATCTACAACTTTTGTTTGAAACTTTTTTCAAAATTTTGCATCTTACCTGACATAAACGCAAAAAACCATGATTTTTATGATTTTTTCATGGTTTCACCATGAAAATCGTTTAGGCGGTAATTTTCACTATTATATTCGTAATCAGCGCATCAAAATACATAGGTATACGCAAATCTTTTGCTATTTTTTTAAGATCTTGGACAACACCACATAAACTACTAGTTTCCCGATTTCCCAATCAAGTCGCCAACCTGTTGTGGCAACTATTATAAAATAATTGTGGTAGTTGCCATGTATAGTTATGATTGTGGCAACAAAAAATTGAAGTTGTACCATATTTTACTATTTCCGTGGAGCAGTTTTTGCCGTGTAACGGACGAATTTTTTGCTTTTATTTAAAAAAAATGTAATCTAAAGATAAATAGAGCTTTGAGCTGGACTGTACCGAGAACGATCAGGCTCGCTTAAGCTTGTTCGCGCATGCAAAGGGGACTCGTTCGTTTCGTTCATTTCGCCAAGCCGCCAATCAGCCGCTCGATCGGTCGTACACTCGTTGCGTGGGGCAAGAGCGGTTTCCAGGTCGGAGGGAGAGGGATGCGGGTGGTGGTTAAACGACAGCGGATGGTACCACGTAGACACGAAACGGATCCGAACACGATTGTCATCAAAAGTGGAAACTAGATTATCCACGGCTTTAACACTTTCCGTCCACTGCGCTTGCAAAAAGTTCGCATTCGTTTATTTCATCAATTCTAGAATATACTCATTTTTGACCATTAGGGTATTAAAAGTTCATTCAATTTTAGGCAACAAGAGACCTAATAAAAATAAAGTCATACAAAGAAACAAACATCCTCTCTCTTTTATAGATCAATGGGGAAAAAAAACATCGATAGACCGTTTTAGCAAAAAGTACTTTTCCTAAATTATTAAGTTAAGTCATTCATCGACTGCAGTCAGGAACAAATCGCTGCTCACAATTAATAAAAAGTAAAAAAAAGGAATGGTTCCGATTTATGCGGCCAGTGATGAGGCTGGACTATAAAAAACAGGTTTTGATAAACAGATGTGTTTTGGACATGGACGAGTTTAATTGCCTACGTCTCTTTTTATTCTTGTTGCTGACACTTCTTCGAAAAGAAGAATCATTTCAGCGGAGGTAAAAACAGAGATCGGAAATAAACGTATGATGAAAAAATCAAAAGAAGCCTCAAGGAGATTTCGCGGAAACTTTTGATATGTTTGTAAACTGGAAAATTTACAGAAACATGCTTGAAACATACTCGATACTGATCTAAACCTAATTTTTAGATTTGAATCCTTCCTCAATATGGAAATCAAACGTTGCTAGGAGATATATGAACTTAATATTTTTCATGTTGCGAATAAAAATCAGAAAACCCTCCGTGACATCACGCCAAGAATGAATCTCCCTAAATATACCACTGATTCATCAGCGTGAATTCGCTGGATTTGAATCAGTGGTATGCGAGGAACCTTGGCGTCAGCGTCTGACTATAACCATCCCTAACCACTACAACTTCAGCATACGCCCAAGATTCGACCTAGCCATAAAACTTGTTTTTCCCAGCATTCTTAAATCCCACTCCAAAAAATATACGAACCAAGCTAAAAGGCGTGCTTCGTAAAAATTTGGCCATCGAAGAGTCTCGTCGAGGTAGTTTTCCGCGAATGATGAATATCTTTCGTTTTTCGTGTGCTACAATAGCTAGAGCTTTTGATCAAAAGAGCCAGAACTGTCGCCTCGGTGGAACGGAGCTTTCGTCTTTATCCCCTGCGTTAGTGGAGCTTTTCGCTGATCCTGGAAGCACGAACCGCTCGAAATCGTCCGGAGGTGGAGTCAACACCCCGCTTTACGTCTTTTCCTTTTTTATCCTTTATCTGCTTCTCTTCCTCTCACTTTTTCCCTCTTTCTCTCTTGCCATCACCCTTTATGTCCCTTTCCTCTCTCCCCCCTTCTCTCTCTCTTTATCTGCATCTCGCTCGTCCTCTCTCGTGTAGATATGTATGCGCGCTCGCGTAATAGCCTCGTTCCTGCCGTATGCGATGGAAGATATGTGGCATCGCGCCACACCACGCCGCGCCGCTTGGGAGCCTCGAGGCCGAGCTAAATGGTGCCGCGCCGTGCCTCCTCTCGTCTGTGGATCCGCCACGCCACGAGCGCGCGACAAGCTGCGCGAAATACCCACGGTTAGACGGTACAGTTCATCGTCATACACACAGGATTTAAAGCTGCGGGTACACTAAGGAGGAGGGATCTTGAGAATTTTTCAAACTAAGTCGGACGAGTCCGCTGTCGGAATTGCAACTCTTCATTAACGCATCTGATGGACTAATTCCGTCATGCCAACAGTAGCAGGTGAAAAAAGAGACCCGAAGAAACGATGCATAACCATGCATAGAGTAAATAACCATTTACTCTATGAATAACTGTTTAAGCGGCCTTTACGGTTAATCTGACATCAATCATTCAGCGATTGATATCTAATGACCGTGAACGTAATTGCTGATAATTATTCAAGTCATCACTCGCGGGGATTTAATAAACACGTTATCCGATCTTCTACACAATTAAGATTCGGAAAAACAATCTGCTGACCGTTTAATTAAGTTAAAGGATACTAGTATATATATATAGAATTATGTTAACTCAACGGGTATTTTTTGAGAGGGGGCAAAACGAAGTTTTATTACGAAAATAATTTTAGCAATAAACCACTTCGTAATTTATGGTGATATGGTCATAAATGCAGCAGTAAATTTAAGAGCTTTAAATTACTCTCTTCAGTCAGATTTGTAATTTTCGTGTGCATAAGAGTTTTTTACTTACCATTGCTATAGATACATGTGTCACCTGAGGTATATGAATCTGAAACAAATGATGAAATGAAATTAGTTGATAGGCGAATACTCTCAATAAAATCTAATGCATACATAGTAAAGATTTAATTTTAAAATTATGTTCAACCGTGTAGAAATTGCCTGATTTAGCCCTATTTCAATGGGATCCGACGAGGCCCTGGTCGGGAATTCTATTTTGAATATAAATATTTATATATAATTAGGCATAAAACTTAGATATTGTTGATAACGAAACAGGGAATTGAAGACTTTTCCACTTCAAAACCAAACATCCGGTACAAATAGAGAACTCCGGATATTTTCCACACTTAATTGTTTATGAAAAGATAAAAGATGGTTATATTTATATATTTAAAAATTATCTAATATGTATATTGTTGATAAACACTGACATATTTCTAGTAACTTTAAACAGTTTTTCATGAAAATTGTTAATACACTACATTTTATAATTACATTTCTTCCTAAATTTTTTAACTAGTGATTTTAAGAGTTTTAACATTCTTTCACATGTTTTGATAACTCCGCAATTTCTTAAATACTTATACATTTTTTTATATTATTTAAAAATCTCTTAAAATCTCTTGAAATTCATTAGAATTATTCTATGTAATTCTTTAGAGAATCACTTTAATCACTTTAAATTTCTTGAAATCCCTTTTCCTTTGAAATGGCTTTTGAAATCTTTTGAAAATCCTATAAAATTCTTTCATATAATTAAAAATCCCTTGAAAAACCTAACAAAATTTCCAAATGACTTTAAAATCTTGTAACTCAATCGAGTTCTTTCGAAATTCTTTAAAAAATGTTTAACATCACTTGAAGTCTATTGAAATCGCCTTAAATTAGTTAAAATCACATGAATTCTTTAAAATCATTTGAAATCTTCAGAAATTAAATCCCTTAAAAAACTTAACAAAATCTTTACATTACTCTAAAATCTTGCAACTCCTCTGAATTCTTTTGTAATTCTTGAAAAATTCTTTGCAATTTCTTGAAGTTCATATTGAAATCGTTTGTGAAATCTTTTGAAAATCCTTTGAAATACTTTAAAAAAATTAAATTACTCTAAAATCTTGATATTCCCGTGATTTCTCTTAAAAATTCTTTTAAAAATTTCAATATAATTAATACCCTTATTTTTATATTATTTTTATTTTCAGAAAATTAACTAGTTAAGTATCTTGAAGGGGTATTGAGCAGTTTTCCCTACGTGGAGTATTTACTAGTCACAGCGTGAAGCATCTTGTGAGGCCCTTCTCAGTTTTCCAGATCAGGACCAGACTAGTACTAGGGAATTCTGGCGAGGACCCCATCAGGATCTCATCAAAATTTCTGCACGGATAGTTTAATCAAAGATTCTTAGAATAAAAAATTTACATGCAAACTTGCATTGAACTGCGTAGAAGGATAGGCCAAGTAAAGAATGAATATTTCATCGATTGACACGTGGACTCCCTCCTCTTCCTTACTAAAGTGCCAGACTAACCAGACTACGATCCCGCTCTACTCAACACGCGACGAACCGCATGAATTTTAACGAATTTGCGAAGGTCTAATCGAGTTCCAGGATCTCCGTCATCGTGTAAGGAGAAATCCTGAAACGAAATGCAGAAACTTTTACGAAGGAACTTCCCTTTACTCTTTTCAGAAAGTTTTCAGATGTTATAAGAAATCTCGCAGCTTTCATGGGATAAGTACTTAAAATTTTTGTAAAAAGTTTATAGGTGATAGACTAATAGAAAGTGTGACACCACTCGCAACTGTTTAAGCCAACATCCTATTCTTTCATTCGCACTACATATAAATTATTGATGATAGATTTTTCAAAATAATCAAGCGACAAATTAGAATTGCAAAGTGTTGCATTCAAATAATGAAAATATCTTGGAGCCCCTATGCGAGTGTCGAGTCTGCCCATAATATGGGTCTGATGATATGTAGAAGTAGAGCAAAAGAAACATTAAGACATAAGTTGCAATGAAATAATAAGTGAAATTGTTTATGGAAATGAATCTCTTAATCTCGAACGCGTGGTGAGATGTTCGTGGGCTTTATAAAGATCTCATTATTCAAGTTAGTAAAAGAAGAAATAAAGACAGTTGATTACTCTGATCAGGATATCAGTTCATGTTATTGTGTAATTAGCAATCAGCTATGAAAATTCCTACACTCGCGACGATGTAGCTCTGGTGTTCTTCTCTGACTTGCAACCAGTCGTGCAAGCATAATTTCTGCTCGAGGATAAGTGTAGATACATCGGTGATACTTTTTCAAAGATCAAGGTCTAATTACCTGAGATGCATTCCCCATAATTGTCACGAAGATTTAGCAATGCATTTGTGCAGTTCTTTCAGTAAATTATTTCTTTGAAATCCAAATATGCTCCTGCTGAAGCACCAAAGACATCAGAACCTTAAACCTTAAAGAAGTCAGCTTAATCGAAAAATCGAGTCATGTTCCTTGTCTAAACGGGAGTCGCTTGTCTCTTTTAGCTTATGGTGGTGAGCTAGCAGGAGAGGATCTTCCACTTCCACGTAGGTTGTCGGAAACCGGTGGTGAACCATGGAAAACCGGTATCGACACTTGGACAACGCTCGAGAAACCAGGCAGCATGTGACTTTTTTGAACCGTCCTGTACAGGCGTCGAGTCTCGATAGCATGGCATCAGGGGATGGGAAGCGAGCAGCAGAGAGAACAAGCGAGATAAAAAAAAGAGACAGATCCAGAGGGAGTGAGAGAAGCGTAGAAAGAGAAAAAGAGGAAAAGAGAAGAGAGCGGGAGCTGTACTCGGTTATTTATCACGCGCGATGCGGTTCGCCGATCGTATCCTCTCCCCATCTCTGTCACTCTCTCCTCTCTTTTATCTCCTCTTTCCTCCTCTGGCTTTCGCATCTCTCCACGTTTCACCCTCGTCCACAAACCGTGGCGATTCAGGCACCGAGGCCAAGAGCCTATTGCAGAGACCAAGAGGGACTTGTTACGAACGTCCCGCTATCCCTCTTCCCTATTCTGCTCCCTCGTCCTCTTGGCCCTCATCATATAACTCCCAGGGAAGCTTGAATCTTCCTTCGGTCTCGTGCACGACGAGTATACGAGTTGTATACGACCAGCAAGGCGGCATTATGTTCTTTTACGTGTATAGGTATGCCGGGAGAACCTGTAAAAGGCTTGCCTTGCGGTCTACAGTGGATAAGACCTCAAAGTCCGTCTCTGGAGTTGTTAAATTTCTTGAGGGAGAAAAAGGGAGCCAGTAAGATAAGGACTTGGATTTTAAGCAAAGAATAATACCGCCTCGACTTTCGCAACAAGATCAAACCGATGAAAGCAAAATTTGACGGGTGTCTTTTGAGTGGTCGATCAGAACGTCGATTTTACTAATGATGTGACAGAAAAACATTTGTTCTCACTTCACTTCTTCTTCTCTTCTTTACAATTCAAATCAAACACTTATAGGATCATTCTCTGCAGGGGCGAGACGCTTCCTGATTGGAATTTACAACTTGCCCACCGTATTGATTATTTGCTCCCTTCTCTAACCTTTTTATCACACTTTTCCTTCCACAGCACTTTCCTTTTCGACAGCTTGCAGTAAGCTACTCTAATATATCCTTTAGATTCTTACCATCCGAAATTAGAAGCACCACAAAGACTCCTATAGAAGACAGTCGCCTGATTTAAACAAAGCACATGGTAATTGCGAAAAGACGATAATACTCAAAGCCTACAATATCAATGACCTTTTGAAATTCGTCAAGAATCGATGATAACAAACATTAGATCAGATCAGCTGATTCTAAAACCCCACATTGAATACTTTTCAATCTCCTATCGTCTAATGTATTCGACTTGATAGGATGATCTACTTAACTTGTACTATACTTAATCAACTGGAACTTTCTATGAAAGGAAAGTTAATGAACTAATATCGAGAAGGCAAGGTACTTTAATTGAGCAACATTAGTGGTAGGTTCACAGCATGAGATAAAACCGATCACCCCCTGGATTCTACTCTATACCGAGAGGAGAGCGTTTATAGCCAGTGACTATATAGCCAATGCATGTCCAATACTACATATATATACTCTTGGTAAGAGGGTGACTGAGCTTCCGCTGCCAGCAGCGTTAGCAGGAGGGTGACTAGGGGTGAGATTATACGGATTGAAGAGTTTCGCTTCGTTTTATGAGACCCGTTAGCCGACCTGCCGGCCAGTTTCCTTCCTTATCTATCCGATGGCGTGTCCATGCCCACCGAGCATTTTTCAACCCTCCGCCTAAGCCAAGCACTCCGTATATTTCCTGACCCTTGCCTCCCCCCGTACACTGCACTTGTACGTGCGAACCTCATCCGGGATGCGAGATGTATTTCGCACACACCGAGGACGATTAGCTTCCTTCGCATCAGATTGGTTTTGCTACAATCAGTAATGGAAGGATTATAAACTAAGATTGTATGGAATGTGGCGTCTGTAGCTTCCAGAGTTAGTTTCAAGTCTGACTTCTTTCACCTCTAAATTTTCCAAAATCGATTTATGGGGCTCTAAGAATTATAGATAGACCAACCATTCTTTAGGAGCATTATTCCCCGAGGTCGGTATGGCTACAGCCAAATACCCGCTGCACAACAGCGGTAACAGTTCATACCTATTATACAGCTCTACACATATATATTCCGTTCACCGGTAGCAACGGTGACAATACCAGAGACAGGAATACCAACCGTTGCAGCAACAGTACCGGTAGCATCAGGGAAAGCGAGCTCGAGTTCGTCGTCGCATAGAAATGGGAATAGGGACTGTTGGGTATATATACGGTCGGTGCGAATTGTGAGGCTGAGAAAGAGAAGGGAATGGATACAGTAAACGAGAGGGAGGGAGAGAGATAAAGAGAGAGAGAAACGAAAGGGAGAACAGACTTGACATCCGTATCCGTCTGTACGCCGTGCCAACCTGACGCAGACCGGTTTCTGGAGCGGGAATCTAGCCTGCTATGACGTGATGAGGGTGGATGAGGATGAGGATGAGGGTGGAGATGGTTGAAGCAGCAACCGCGGGTTAAGAGCAAAGCCGAGCATGAGTTCGAGCAGAGGGCGAGCGGAAGAAGTGTGGTGGCAGCGTGTAAGGGGTTGGATCTCTGTGGGTGGAGGAATAGCGGATGCTTCGATGGCTCCGTGTCGGGTTCGATAATACCCGAGGACTCGAAAGGGTGGTCCCGACGCTCTAGTCGAAGTGTAAGCAGGGGAATGCTGATATCTGCCTTCGAACCTGGATCGATGGTACGAGGCGGGGGCGTTGCTTCCAAAGGAAACCGATAATCCGAGATGCTACTCCTTTTTGTTTAAATATACTCACCTTACCCTCCCCAAGTTCCTGATCAAGATCCCTTATCATACAAGATCTAGATCTCATGAGCAAATAGCTTGCCATCGTATGCAGATGCTTGCAGTCACTATGAATTTCGTCTTTCTGGTCTCCACATATTTCATGCACACCATTCGTGATTAGTGCCTGATGAGAATCAAGATTGGAAGCATGGTCATGAATTGGTGCTTCCAGTCATGCATAATTGTCACCCCCCCATACAAAAAATATAATTAAGCATTTCCGAATCCACCTTTCTTAGATTTTGACATCTTCCTCGCTCCGCGATGCGACTGACATTATTCTCACAACCATTAAACGTTAATTCGACACGTAATGGACACGTCGCAACACGCAGCAGGTACAAATAACACAGTCAGTCTGCTTAGGGGCATGGAATAGCTTTCGACATCGATGAATGCACCATGCACACACATGCGATCAGCTTATCGGGGTGTAGAGATAGATACAAATGTGACAGTAGTATTCTCCGCCAAGCCGGATCTGGTCCCATCCCCTTTCACTTCTCCAATTCTCTTCCCTGCTTTGCTTCCCTGCCTCGCTTCTCTGTTTTCCACCCCTTTTTGCGCCGATCCCTCGTACTCTGCCACTCTTACCATACCCCGCGTCTCTCGGCACTGTCACGGTGGGTTTGAAACCCCTGCGACCGCGATTCGAACAATATATTCTACTCTTCGTGCTTCCACCCACTGACTGCAGCGAACTCCTTCAACTCTCTCGTCCACGTGCTCTCCTCGTCACAAATGTCGTTCCACTGTTTGGTATTGGTTCGGCGCGCGATAACGGAGATAGGGCTGGCTGGTTCCGCCGAGCGCTCTTGTAAAACTGTCAACGAGGCTGGAGTTGACAGTTCTAGGAAACAGCGTGCCAGTGTTGCGAAATTCGAGGTTCAACGTCTATCAACTCGTGTTCGGAAACAGAGAGCAGCCACGTAGGCAAGGTTTTATAGAACTCATTTATTAGACCCAGAACAACACTTCGCTGAAGTTAAAATAATTGCAAAATGATTACAAGGCAATAACGAGAGAAAAAAATTAATATCAGACATTAAAAACATGTTCCGATCTTTCTTGCTTCAGAATTGATGTCTCGGTGAAAGGCATACTTTAAAAACAACCTTCTCCGCACATATACAACATATCCCTTGTTTTTTGTCACATATCTCGTGCGTCGGGCACCCTTTATTTATGAGAAGTACCGCCCAACGATTTTAATTTAGGATCCAATGCGAGAAACACGCAGGCACGAGCCAACACGTGCCGAAAAAGAGTCATTCAACTTTTTCTTATACGCACGAGCGTTGTGCGCTTCATTACTTTATGCCCGTGAAAACTGATTCGCTCACCCCTAATCCCTTTTAACACCCTCGTGTGTTATAGTGCTAATATTACCACTAATGACCGTGGAAGAGATGGATGCATACCAATGGAGAGGGAACGAAACACCGAAGAAAAGGGGAGAATAAAGAAAAGAATAAATGACGGAATTGAGTAGTAGCAGTACTCAGAAAAAAAACTTCATTAAAGTTTCTTGAATTATTTCAATACAGGGTGGCTACTAGATTCAATTTTTCAATCTCTCTGAAAGAAAATTATTAAAAATCTCGTTGGAGCTATAAAGTTTTGTACATTCTATATTGACCCGTAACTTTAAAAAGTTGATGAAGGCGTCTAAAAGGATAGAAAAATTCTTAAATAAGTGTTGAAAAATCTGATAGAAATTAGATTCACAAAAAATTGCTTACAAAAAGAATATCTTATTCGTCCTCTATTCTGGAAATTAAAGAGCTAACGTGTGTGTCATGGTTCACTTAGGCTTGTCATGATTGTGAGAGTGGATGCAGGTGCCGGTGTTGCGTAGTCCTCACAAATAGAACTCCACTAAAGCACCCCAGCCGATGCCTAATACCTCTAATCGAGTGCTCGAATAACAGGGAATCGAACGGGGTCGTCACGTGATGAGTCACCTTTTCACGTGGGTTGTCGCGATATTCCCGATATCACGGAGGTTACATATGAAAACACAAGGCTGAAAGGAGCTTATCTAAGCGCTTCGATCAACAGTATACACAAATACTCTCCCTCGGGTATAAAATATGTATAATAAAGACCCATATGTGCTTGAATATACTGAGAAGGGCAATTAAATACACAACGGTTAAAAAAGGGTTGTATGATTTGCAGAAATAATTGGTTCTAATAAGAGACATAACCAGAGATATTAAGTGTCTTCAATTTTTATATATAATTAGCCTGTCATGTTAATTAGATGTAAACGATTTGGCTGCTTCTCCAGTTGATTTCATTGAAGATAACAAGCACGTCAAGTATTCCCAAAAGAATTGATTATCTTCGTGATATGTGATCATTTCAAAGAGGGGATTTTCGGAGTCGGGTATATTGATACCGCTTGATATGTTCACTGGTACCCCCGAAACGAAAACCGTTCCAAGAATGCGAGGTAGGCGTAGGCGAGAGATTTTCGTCGAGTAGGCTTTATATTTATCGCGGCAATAAGGAGACGCCAGGCGTCGTTGGGGTAGCTCGACACACAAGTCGCACCACGTCGTTGGAACAATCGGTGGCCGTCGTTAACCATAACGACGCAACGTCCAATACCGTTGGCTCTCTTTCATCGTTCTCTCCTCGTTTTCTCGCGCCTTAGCCTTCTCCATTTCTCCTTTAGCTTTCCCTGTTTTCTTCCTCCCACACGTTTTTGCTAGTTTCTTCTACCTCTCTCAACTACGGCTTTCACCGTTCAACCACTCGTCGGGATCTCGAGAACGTATATACGGCTTGCGTCTGAAAACTCACACCTAACGGGTGAACCTCTGCGTTTTTCTTTTACCCTATATCTTAAAGAAGTGGTATATACCATAAAATTCCAAGGAATTTAAAGAAATTTTAAGAGATATCTGTTATTGCGGTTTTATGGAATCTTATAAGAATCTTAAAGGGACTTTACGAAATTTCCTTGGATCTTCATCGGGTATTTGAAGGACTTTAATGAGATTTCATGGGATTTTGAATCAGACTGAGGAAATTACAAAGGATTTTACAAAATTTAAACGAATTTCAGGAGATTTCATAAAAATGTAAGTAATTTTAAAGATTTAAGGGTATTTTTTGGAATTTTAAGTAATTTTAAGAAATTTTATGAGATTTCATAGGATTTTAAATAATTTAAAAAAATTTGGTGGGATTTTAAAAAATTTTAAGGGATTTTACGAAATTTCATCAATTTATTGCAAATATTAAGAAATTTAATGAAATTTTATAGGGTTTAAAAGATTTTTAGGATATTTTACGATAATTTCTGGGATTTTAAGTATTTTTAAGGAATTATACGAAATTTCATTGAATTTTCAGCAATTTTAAGAGGTATAATGAGATTTCATAGGATTTTAAAAAATTTAGAAAGATTTAACGGTATTTTAAGGAATTTTAAAAGATTTAACGATATTTTGAGGAATTAAAGTAATTTTAGGAACTTTTGAGAGATTTAAAGGGATTTTATTTGGTCTTTAGGTACTTTAAGGGATTTAATAAGATTTCATCGGATTTTGAATAATTTTAAGAAATTTAAAACGATTTTGCAAATTTTTTTGTGATATTCAGAAATTTTACTGGATTTTATGAGATTCATTCAGATTTCATTGGCTTTTGAGTGATGTTAAAAGATTTATAACGGTATTTTAAGGAATTAAAGTAATTTTAGGAACTTTTGACAGATTTAAAAAAATTTTAAGAAATTTTATTGGGTTTTTAGATACTTTAAGGGATCTAATAAGATCACATTAGATTTAGAATAATTTTAAGGAGTTTAAAACGATTTTGCAAATTTTTTTGGAATTTTCAGAAATTTTACATTATTTCATTACATTAATTGAAATTTCATTGGATTTTGAGTCATTTTACAA
>JAUESI010000034.1:3249459-3259836 GCA_032275145.1 Synergus laeviventris
GTAGAGCGTACTGCAGGACTTGACAGTACGCCAGCTGTCACTTGTCGTTTACGCCATTAATGAATAGGCGATACCGAGCGGCGACGCGTTTAGTCGATTACCAAGATTAAAGAGTTCACCCTCTGAAAATCAATAACGTTAACGCACAACTAGCTTCGCAATTCAATAAATGCTTGTCCAGGCATTTGATGATTTTGACATTTGGACCTAAGTTTTGGTTCATGAGTAACATTGAAAAGTGGTAGCAAAATAGTGAGCTATGCGATGGATATTGGACCTAACTTAGAGGTTTGTACCATATCAATTTAAATTTAATTTAATTTCTCTAACTTTACATTAAATTTTCTCTTATTGCAAACCGTAATATAAAACCTGCTAAACGAAATCTATCTTTCAAGTATTATGTTTAAAGGCGAACGCTTTTTTGAAAGAATTGTACTTTTTTGGGTGAATATTGCGAATTTCAGAGCACACCCGTTGGCTGGATATAGAAGTGATACTCGCGAGGCAGAGGCTTCCGTCCCGCTGCCTCCGGGCTCTTTTCCACCCGCGTTTCCACTTCCACTTCCACATCCACACGTAACACAGGCAACCCCATTCCACGCTCTCTTCCGCTTCCATCCTCGCCAATCCTCGCCTCTGGCCACCACTCCACACGCCGCGTTTAAGTATCCCCGATATTCCGCTCTCTGGTGGCGAAACTATTGACTCGTGCTCTTGAATAAACCCTCTTTTGAACAGGCTTCTCATCGAAATTCAGTCTACTGATTTGCGGAACGCTGGTCAGCCTGGAAAATCATCCGGAATTCGAGAATTTGAAATCGGATAATAGAGCGTACGTGGGCTAGAAACGTGACCCGTCTCTTTTCAAGAGGACAGAACTTTTCAAGCCAGTTCACAACGGATGACGGGCTCGCTCGCCGCGTAATAAGCAAGCGCTCGCTGTAGGTGGCACGAGACCCGTGCAGTACCTAGCTATTTTTTTTACTTCTTTTTCTCTTCTTTTTTCCTGTTCTTTTCCGTTCTCCCTCGTTCCTCTTTTTTTTTTCTTTCCATCACCGCACAAGAGCAGCGCCGGAGAAGGATATCCGCACGCTGCCAATTCGGATCCTCTTCCTGCTCTCTCACGGTCCGCGTATCGATCTATCGACTTTTCTTGCTACTCATCCTCCAAACGGTTCGCGTAGAGACCTAGAGACCAGTTTCTCCTGCGATATTGGGAAATCGATTTTTAAATTCTTGTGCAAAGAGCTCGGAGAGTCAAGTGACTGGAAGCGTATGCAATTTTTTGCTGACTGACTTAACTGCAAAACTGGAAAACTATACTGCATGAACGTGATCTTAAATTTTTTTCCAACATTTTAAAGCAGGGTGGCGATTCGGCGGACGATTTCAAATTCCCGGTCAACTGCATGTAACATGTTTATATTAACTGCAAAGCGCAAAGATTTATTTGAATTCATGACTTTAATTGAAAACATATGACAGAAAAAACTAGGGGTTCTATGATTTTACGGCTCTACTGAAAAAGTGGTTCCTTTAGAATCTGTCAAAATCATGCATCTTTCACACCCCATATCTCTGCAAATGTCATCGATGTCAGTACTCGGAATCCCGAGTTTCTTTCAGTCTGCTTTCAGAGGGAAATGCCTTCGTTTATAGAAAAATCATTAAGTCCCTTTCAAAACTCACAACTAATATCTTTACGAGGTTATGTTGGATGTTTTCTATGGAAAATTTTTGAAAGGTTTTGAAATCGAACCATATGAATTGAAAGGACCTCTCTTTTTAACACCTCATGACCCACGCGATGCAAAGCCGATTTCTGGTTTATATTTATAAGGTTATGATTATACATTTTTTCGGGAAAATTATAGGAAGGAATCGATAAGTGGGGATTGAAAAAGATAGAAGTGAATTGAGATTAACAAAGAGATAGAAAAAGATGAGGATTGAAAGAGATAACAGCGATTTTATTAACAAGGAGATAAAAAGAGCTAGACATGATTAAGTGATAGTTAGAAAGGAATATAGGAGTGTGGGGATAAAAAGGTATAGGACGAGAATAGACGAGAAATGGGAATGAATGGAGAAGTGGGGATTGAAAGATATAGGAACGAATTAAGATTAACAAAGAGGTATAGATAGACGAGTACAGACGAGAGAAAGAAAGGGATATGGAAGTAAGAATTGAAAGAAATAGGAGTTATTTGATATTGGAGAAAGAAAGGGATTGATAAGAATAGGCGAAAGATATGAAGGAATATAGAAGTGAAGAGTAAAAGAGGTAGCAGCGAATGGTGATTGATAAGGTGATAGAAAGAGATAGGTAGAAATAAGCGAGAGATAGAAAGGGAAAGAGAACTATAGATTGAAAGATAGAAACGAATTGAAAAAGAAAAGAGAGAATGATAATTGACAAGGAGATAGAAAGAAATAGACAGAAATAGGCGAGAGATACAAGGGGATAGAGAAGTGTAAATGTAAAGATTTAGGAGAGAAATGTGATTAAAAAAGGGATAGAAAGAGATAGAGAAAAGGAGATTAAAAGAAATAAGAGTCATTTGATATTGATAAGGAGACAGAAGGGGAGACATAAGAATAGACGAAAGATAGGAAGGAATATAGAAGTGGAGAGTGAAAGAGGTAGCAGCGAATTGTGATTGATAAGGTGATAGAAAGAGATAGAAAGTGAGGATTGAAAGAGATAGGGGTGGATGTCGAGTGAAATGGAGATAGAAAAGGAAAGAGAGCTGGAGATTGAAAGGTAGAAATAAATTGAAAAAGAAGAGAGACAATGATGATTGACAAGGAGATAGGAAAGGGATTGAAAATGAGATGAAAATAAATGGACAGAAATATAGGCGAGAAATACCAGGGGATAGAGAAGTGCGGGTGTAAAGATTTAGGAGAGAACTGTGATTGAAAAAGGGATTTAAAGAGACAGACGGGGATGTAAATGAGATAGAAAGAGATAGAGAAAAGGAGATTGAAAGAAACAGGAGTTGTTTGATACTGATAAAGAGAAAGAAAGGGATTGATAAGAATAGGCGAAAGATAGGAAGGAATATAGAAGTAGAGAGTGGAAAAGGTAGCAGCGAATGGTGATTTATAAGGAGATAGAAAGAGATAGGTAGGAATAAGTGAGGAATAGAGAGTGATAGAGAAGTATGGATTGAAAGAGATAGACGTGGACGTGGATTGAAATGGAGATAGAAAGGGAAAGAGAACTGGAGATTGAAAGATGGAAATGAATTGAAATTGACAATGAGATAGAAAGGGATAGAGAGGTAAAGTAATGTTTAATTAAGCCTTCTCTCTGTTTTTGATTATAAACATGTCAACCCAACCCTGATTTCCATTATAATCTTATGGAAACCAGGGTTGGGTTGTCATATTTATAATAGATAATAGAGAATTTATTCATTATAATCTTCGTTATTATTTCCAATATACAAACATATTATTGCTAATTGTAATAACGATCAAGTGGAAAGTTGCTTCTTTGAAACTTGATTTGTTTTTCGTGCCAAACTGTCAAGAAAAGTAGTTCTTCTGGACGACATAATTGGATTCCTTTGGACATATTTTCAAAAGTGAGTGAATTTAAAACTGTAGTAGTTCTGTTTTGTTGCGTATCCATTGGAACCCAAAAGTGGATTTTTACTGTAGATCCTGTAATACTGCAAAAAATTGCAAAGTGTATTTTTTTGTGATGAAAAAAAATTGTAATACTTTTTCTCTTATTTAATACTCTTATATAATACTTTCTCTATTATTGAAAAAGTAAAAACTTGAATTTTACTTTCCCAGTTTCCCGGTTAAGGCGCCACCCTGGAATGACGTGAAAAATATCTAGGGACACTAGGACGCACCGACAAAAAATTTTTTGAATTTCAAAATGCACAAGGCCTAAAATTTTATGTATGATAGAAGTCGTTTATCCTTGAAATTCGTGCTTGATAAAAAAATAAGTATGCACCACATGTTTTGAACGTTTCAATATGTTTTCCAATTCTATTTAAATAAAAATAGGCCTGACCTGTTTCTTGCATAAAAAATTACTTTCGTGCAAATGAATCAATATTTCAAAACTATTTCTATATATATACTAGAATTTTTGGTCTATATTATCATCAATATATCATGAGTGATAAACTTAAAAAATTTAATTTGAAAAACTACATTATTCCCACTACAACTGGCCAAAACAAAAATTTTCAAATAAATGAAAGTTGTGCTGAATTTTGCTAGATTTATTCTGAATTGTACCGCAAAACATATTTGAAAAAATAAAAGTTGTTTTGAATTTATAATTAGTTTTTGACGCAAAATTTTCAAAAATACGAATTTAAAAAATTGGAAAATTTTGTTGGGTTGTGGTAGGCTAGCAAAACTCAGCACAACTTTCCGATTTTCGAAATTCGCATTTTTGAAAGTTTTGGGTAAAATACTATATAATTTCAAGTTCAAAAAAGTTGATCTAATTTCGAAAATATACTTCTGAGCGAAAAATGTCTTATGGAAGTGTTGTTGTGGGCTAAAAAACTTTTTTTGAAATTTTACCTCAAATTGTAATTCTTTTGAAAAATCTATTGAGCACAATTAAGCACAACTTTTATTTTTTTGAAAATTTAAATCGACGGTGCAAACATCTCGGACTTCCAAAAATATTTATAAAGTGAATGATTTAATTGTATTTAATGATTTTGTTAGCTTTTCTTTCTTTTTTCGTTTAACAATAAAAGTGTATTACTATGCAATAGTATAATTATATATATTTTAATATATTTTAATTTTTGGTCATAACTCAGTGAATAATAAAACTTTTTATAGTTTTCTAGTCTCATTTTAAAAGTTATACCTTGCCGAAAAACGTGTGTTTTTGTCAGATTTTCGGGTCCAGTTTTATTAGTGGAATAATGCAGCTTTTCAAATAAAATTTTTTAGTTTTATTATTCAGGATATTTTGGTAATAATGAATACTACAAATACAAAATAGGAAAAAGTCACCAAAACTTATAAATCCCGTGGTATTTTATAATTGAAAACATTTTTTACTGGTTTTACTGATTGATTCGTTCGAATGCAATATTACTAGTAAAATTATAGTTAAATTAACTACAATCTAGAGAAGTAATAATGAGGCAGCTTACACTGCAGTAATATTTGCTAAGCAGTAAACTTTCATACACTTCATAATGAATCGGGAGCACTTCTTTTAATAATTAGAGGAAAAGTGAAGAGGAAGAAGCCCTCCCGATTGGTGCAACCCCTATAAGTACGATAATATATGCTCACAGCATCCCATACAGCGTCAACCAGATAAGAGTACTCTCATCTTTTCCTCTCAAGGAACACATAAAATCATCCAATATTTAACAATAGTTACGAAGGCTGTGTGCACGTATGGAAACTTGGAAAAGGGCGTGTATGACGTTGATCCATGGGGATCAGTGCCTGTGGTACTAAGCCCGAAAGAGGCTGCGTGGCTTTACCGAATACGTCATAGTACCTAATCTCTTAGCAAACACTTCACGCTATAACGAGCGACGGCCATTCTCGCGCCACCAGGGTTGATGCCACCGAGGGTGACAAACGGTGTGTGTCGGGGAAAGAGCGAAGCTGGGTTTAGGGGTTGCAGGCCATAGTCACGATGCTTCTGACAGCCGCAGATGGCACTTGCCGCCTTGTTTGTCATAAAACCTCCCCCCATCCAGACATCATCGCAGACCGAAAAACCACCCCCGCTTGGCTGCTGCATTGAGCTTTTTGTCGCCACCTCCAACAGAACGTGGCTTGACACCATCCAAGGGTGCATGAAAGGACGAAAAAGAAGAGGGATGGAGAACGCAAAAAATATTAGGAGGATTAAGCAGAGGAGACGCGTGTAATGGCTACAGAAATCATCCCTTTCACAACCCATTATCTCTCTTTCTCTCTGTTTTGTCTCTTTCTATTTTACGTATTTACCACCTGCAACGTACATTTTTAACTGAAAAGCATGCAGATATAACAAAAACTTGTAACTAAAACTTCCAAATATCAACTTCCAACTTCCAATTTTAGATAATAAAAAATGAGAAATAAAAATAACCAGTTATAAATGGCTGATCCATTCTGTGAAGTTTTTTTGTTCGCTTATAGGTGGTGATGGGTTCGAAACGATTTAAACGAGGATCGCGATGTCCGGTGCAGCGCAAAAATACGGACATGAAATGCCTCTTTGGCGGATGCGTCGTAGTAATTTTGGCAGGAATAGAATGAGGTCGTGAAACAGTCGCGAACGACACGCGAATTGTTTCATTACGAAATAATTCGTGAACGACTCAGTGATCGATAGCGCTTATCGAATTAGTGACAGTAATTCTCTCTCAGTGACCAGACACAGAAAGCGAACGAAAACCACCATCCCTCTGGGATATTTATGATTGGGCATGCGTCTGTGCAATAGGGTAGCTCAGGAAGACTTTTTTTTTTCTAGTGAGTCTCGACCCCCCCCCCCAATTCGATTCGAAATCCGAAAAAAGAAATTCCCTATTTTTTTTTTAATTTTGATTAAAACACGTGCCGGATTTGACTTAATGTTTCCCATGTAAATTGCAAGGGGAAAAATCACTTTTTGGCGTTTCGGAAAATGTTACGGGAAATTTTAGAGGCTTGTAGAGAACTATCAAAGAAAGAATTTCATGTATAACACATATGGGAAAACATCCCCACTGTACCTTGATAACTACCCTTAAAACCAAATATGACAATTTCTCATAAAATCGACCTTCTGAGTGCTTTATTCTCGTTCTCTTTAAATAAAAATTATTTCTATTAGTCGAGTGAAATATTTATAAACATTGGTTATTTAATTTTTAATTATTTAAAAAAATTCCATTTGATTAAAAATTGTTTTTTTTTCTAAAAATTCGAAGTCTACTATTGTTACGTGACACAAATTTATTTTCAAATAGTTTATAATTGTATAAATAGTACATTAGTATTTATTTTCAATTAATAATCATCCAACTTTCATTAATTAACAAACATAATTTTTTTTAACAAATTCAATTCGAAAATTTTTCTCCTAAAATAAGAGATATCTTTCACACTTTCGAGTATACCTGGGGGTTTATAATAAAATTAGCAGGAATCTTTCCACTTTTGTATCATTTTATATCTGAGATACATAACAATAATAGACTTCGAATTTTTAGAAAAAAACATTTTTTAAGCAAATGGAATTTGTTTAAATAATTAACAATTTAATTAACCATTTTTGTAAATATTTCACTAGACGAACAGTAATAGTATTTATAAACAAAAATGAATCGTCGAAGAAAAAAATTATTTAAACAAATGGAATTTGTTTGAATATTAAAAAATTAATGAACCAATGTCGATAAATATTCCACTAGACTAATAGAAATAATTTTTATTTAAATAAAATGAGAATAAAGCAATCAGAAAGTCGATTTAGTGAAAAATTGTCATTTTTGGTTTTAAGGGTAGTTATTCAGGCACCATGGAGGTGTCAAACCCATTTGTGTTATACATGAAATTCTTTGTTGGATAGTTATCTACAAGCCTCTATACTTTCCTTTAGCATGTTCCCAAACCCTGAAAAATTATTCCAAAATCGCTAAAAAATGTTTGCCATGGATTTTTGAGTCACCCTACTGCCCAACCATGGCAGCCAAGCTACCAATATTGGCCCGAGATTGGCCGCCAATGTTGGTCCAATATTGGGCCAGTCTTGCGCCTATCGTAAGCATTGACAATTTGTAGGAAAATCGGATTCCTCGAAGTTAAAAATTTTACTGCAAGGAACAATCTTCGATTTACACAATGATAAGCAAAAAAAGTGATAGATTATTGCAAGAAAGTTAATTGAAAGAAATATTTCGTTCAAAATGCGAAGGTTTATTGTATTTCCAAATTCTGATTTTTTAATATTATAGCTTGAATTGTGTCAGAGTAAAACAATAATAAAATAAACCATTTCTAGAATGATTAATAAATTGCAACTCATTTCTCCCCTATTTTGTATTATTTTATATATATGTACCTTTTTTCTTACTCTTTTTCATTAATCTAATTTTCTCTATTTTTATTCTGAGTTTTCTCTTATTATACGATATTAATTTATTTATTGCGAATTAAAATACGAATTTCAAAATCAAATTTTGCAATTTTGGACGGATTTTCTGATCCTTTCAGCCTTGAATCGAGTTCCAAAAGCATGTTGCTTTGACAGAAATAATGTGCAGGGTACATACAATCAGTGCAACTGCGCCATGCACGTGACTTTTTATCCCCTCGTCAAGAATCCCTAGGTAGACATTTCACACATTCCGCGTTTGCACTTTGTCATCGGCTTTATTATTTCCTAGAGATAATATGCAAGTACGGCAGCGAGGCCTTAAATGTATCAAACTCCTGTAATATTTCGCCCTTGTGGAAACAGATTCAGTAGGAATCAGATTCAGAGAATCAGTAAGAATAATAAACTAAAAAATTACAAATACGGCGTTCATTTTTTTTAATACTACACACAGAAAAAAAATCTTTTGAATCTACAGAAACTTTCTGATAGCCAAATCTTTTGAATGTACAGATAAAATCTTTAAATTTCACAAATAAATATCAGAAAACTCTGCAAATAAAAATCTGTACAATCTACAAAAATAATTTGCTCGAGATTCTAAGATACTTTAAGTGACTCTGTAAAGAATTTCAAGGAATTTTTAAAGATTTTGGGTTTTTTAAGTTATTAAGAGAGTTTTAATGATTTTAAAGATTTTCAAGCGTTTTGAAGCTATTTAAAATGATTTAACAGGATTTGAACAGATTTAAAAATATTTCAAAGGGTTTTAAGAGATTTTAAACCAAATTTTTAAACTTCAAGGGGGTTTAGGATTTTCAAGAGATTTCAAGTAATTTTAAGTTATTTAAAAAAATATCACGTAATTGATTCTAAATATGGAGGAAATCAACTGAAGTCAAATGAAATCCCTAAAAATCCCTTAAAATTACTTGAGATTCTTTAAAGTATTATGATTCTTTTGCATATGTCTTTAAATTGTTTAAAATATTTCAAAATATCAAAGTTAATTAAAACCTCTTGTAAAGTATCCTGAAACCTCTTCAAATCAGTTATTGAAATTTTGTGAATCCCTAAAATAAATCAAAATATATTAGCATCCTTTGACATTTTTAAAATTCCTTAAAATCACTATAAATCTCTTGAAATACTTTTATAAATTTTGAAATTTTATGAAATCTCTCAAAATCACAGGCAATGACGAGTAACTTTCTGCTAGTGCATAAATAAAAATGTTGAGTTTCTGGAACCTTGGAAACTTTTTTTATAATATGATTATTGCAATCAACGTAAAAAAATTCGTCAGACTAGAAGTCTGAAAATTTAACCCAATTCATATAGTATAGATAAGTATTAAAATAATAAAAATTTGAATTTACCAGTTAAGACGACACCCTGAAATTATCTCTAAATAATTTAATCAAAAACCGCATCTGCGATACCATTAAATAAAATATGTATACAAAATTTTCAATATTAAACATTTTTACTTTTAAAATTGAAATATGTAAAAGTTACAGATTTCTTATTTTAAAGTCCCAAATTTTCAATGATCGGAATCAACAGACTAAAAAAAGTTTCTGTAAATTGGTCAGATTATAGTTGTAAGATTAAAACAGAAATTTCCAGCAAATTTGAATCTGTAACTTAAAAAAATTAATTTTTCTGCATGTATATAATACTCTCACTCGGAAAATGAAAAAAATGTTTAAAAAACCCTTTTATTCTTGGAATTTTCAGACCGAGCCTCTTTTGTTTTTATCTTGAAAAGCACAGCAATTTTCGGGTTTTGTGGATTGGAGCAGCACTTTTTCGCTAAATGGGGGATGCCTTTTTCTTAGTTTATCTTGCGCACTTACTGCTCAACCTATCCTTTTCCCTCCCCCCGACCTCAGTTGATCCTTCCTCGTTTTTAGCGTTTTTACCCTCTATCTCCCTATCTGGCTTTTCTTTTTACATTTCCCTCTATGCCAGCGCGTGGATATAGCGCTGGTCGCAACGGGCCGGAAAATAGGCTCATCTGAATGCGGTACTGCGCGGTTGCAGAGGCGGAGGTGTAGTACCAAGGGAATGGGTTGGGAATGGGTAGGGAATGGCAGAGGTTGAGGGAAGAGCAGGGGGCGAATAACGAGGACAGGAGATACAGGGTTGGAGATTGCAGTGCAGCGATTGGAAGGGTTTCTCGTCGTTCATGGGGCTCTGAAGCACTCTGAAGCACGCACTGACAACACCTATTCGCTTTTACACATTCTCATACACAGACACACATTATACACATACACACA
>JAUESI010000034.1:3304985-3322139 GCA_032275145.1 Synergus laeviventris
TATTAGCTCAATCAAAAATGGGTCGGTCAGATTTCGTCCAAATCTGTACGATTTGTAAAAGAATGTCCCATATATATTATGTTGTTTTTAATCATTGAAACATTTACTATCTGTAAATCGTTTACTCTCTACGATTAAACATTTAAATTTATCCCGCTAATTTACGAGTCCGAGAGGTGCTGCTTGTTCTAGGACAAATCTGAACTACAGTATTTCGTAGATTTGTCACATTGCAAAAAGCGCCTTACCGACAGATACATTCGACTCATAAAGAGATTGACGTTACTGTCAGAGGTAACTTCACACTAGAATGCTGACGCAGTTAAAAATATTCCCTAGAATCCTGCGCAGTCCTGAAAAAAAATAGTTCCTTCTACGCAGTATCCGCATGCGCTTTATCCCAAAAAGCTTGTCGGCCATATTGGTGTGTTGTATCGTTCGCTCAGTAATTTCGAAGTGAAATAAGGTATTTCTTGCACTTTAATCACATTGTCTCTACGTGTACGAGTTATTTAAAACCAGAGGCTTTTTTGGTGCAACTTCTTGACTTGTTTGGTACGTCGAACTCTGGTAATCCGCGATGTTTCGTGACTGAAAAAAAGTGTGGTTAACACTGCCACCTCTGCTCACGGAAATCGCCTCGATGAAAAACATGTCGTAAATAAAAACGTTAGGTTTTCCGTTTCTCTGCAGTTTCAAATATTCTTACCATTCTTTTCTTTACCACACGCTCTTTTATGATTGTTTCGGAATACAAAAGTGCAAATAAATGAGTTGTGACGATAATTCAATTTTTTTTCTTGTCGATTACCATCTTTTCTTCAAATTGATTGGCGATGTTTCAGGCAGTCTTTATTAAATTTGTTTCCACGCTTTCAAATATTTCATTATTTTTCTATTGTTTTCATTGTCAGGGGAAAAGGTTTCAATCGATTTTTTTTAAACAATGCAAAATCTCTCTCAACGTATGTTATGACATTTTCATATTTCTAACAGATGGTACCATTGTTTCTGAGAATGGCTATGGTTCTCTATAAGAAAATCTCTTTGTCCCATGAAAAACTAGACATTTCTCTTCTTTACTTTTTTACGTACGGCTTCTGCTCAAACTCGCGTCATTTACTTCGTTTCGTTTTAAATTCTATCTTCGAAAATTTTTTAGTTTTATCAGATTATATTACCGGAAGAAATATTTTTAATGTAGTATAATCAAAACTTGTTTTAATTTTTGCACAAAAATGATAGAAATAGTTTTACTATTTATTTCTATTCCAAATATCGATTTGAGAACAGTGTGGTACTCCATAATTCATACCAATTAAATATTGATTAGAATAGTTTATATTTCTTTACTTATGTCAAAAATGATTTACACTTGTAATTTTTTATTGCAGCAGAAAGTACATCATGACGGATTCTATGAAATTTGGTCCAGACTGGTAGGTGTTACTAAATTATGGTTTTAGAGCTCAAGTTATAAGAAAATAGCTTTTAAAGCAAACCATAAACCTTTTATATTAATTTAATTTCAAGATTTTATGAATTTTGGTTCAGCTGGTGGGTGTTACTTAATTTCTTTTTTAAAGCTCAAGTTATATGAAAATAGCTCTTAAACCACAAACCTCTTATATTAATTTAATTTAAAAACAATATTATTACATAACACATATTAACAATGTTTTAATAATATAGATACAGTGAGGGGCAGGAAAATAAAGAAATGTTGAAAATCGGTGACATAAAACCTGTTCATTCCGATAAAATTATTTTTAGAAGTTTATTTAATACTAAAGATTCAATTCTTATCTAAATAGGCCCTCGGCTTATCTAATAATCTTTATTTCAACTTGGATAACAAATAACTTTTTCAAAGTCACTGCAAAGATTGAATACAGAATTCTTAGAATTGGTTATAATAATTTAATTTATTTATTATAACATAATTTCTTCCACTAAAACACTATTTCAAAAGTATCATTTCATATTTCAAAATACATTTAAAATATTCATTTTAGTTAATTCAAAAAAAAATTTTATTTTGATCCCTTATATAATTAAGATGTTTAAATTATTGTTCAATTTTAAGGAATTTCCGCTTTCAATTTTTTAAACTAGAGTACTTTCTTTGCAACTTGTTTTTCTCTAGCTAATGTAATTATTAGTAGCTTGAGTGTAGTTTCTAGTCCTGAATTTTCCTACAAATAAATTCTTCTCACCTGAAATTTTTATTATTTGAAATAATTCGTTTGGGAAACTTCTAAATATCAAATTCTTTAATCGTGTTGAGGCTTTATAATTAAAATTTTACCATTTTGAATCATTTATTTGAAACTGTCTCAATTGTAAGTTATACATTTATAAATTATTTAATTTTAGAGTTCTTATCTTGAAAAAACACTGTTTAATTTTGAAGCATTTCAATCCTAAATTTTTAATATTTATTTTTTTAGCTTCAATCAAATTGTTCTTTCGATTAGAACTTGCTCAACTTTAGTGCCCTAATGTACAAATTTTACAATTATCCCTACTATTTTAATACCTCTTTTTTATGAAACGTTCGGCTCTGTAATAATTGTTTATCAAAAAGTAATAAAAGTGTATCTTTCAACATTTTTTATTTGTACCGCAAAACATAAAACTCAAAACTTGAAATTTATTGGTGGAAGGATTAAATCGGAAAAATGTATTTTGAACTAAAAATGTCTGATTATTGTAAACAAAGAAAACTATGCAAACTATGTTTTACTTTTCTAGGTTGCGTAACCTCTCACTAGACAATAGCAGTACCGGAGGAGGTGGTGGTGGCGGCTCAGCGGGCTTAGCTGCTCCTCGGTATCAGCTAGCGGAGCATAGATACGGTCGAGAGGAAATGTTAGCTCTTTTTGACCGTAATTTTAAACCTCCCGAAACATTGTCAAGTTTCGGTTCAATATTCATCGACAAAGTCCAACAACCACTGGCTTTAATTCAAATGACAGAGGATGAAACGGTAAGCAAAAATCAATTTAAAAAATGAAACTCTTCTAGAAAACTTTCTTTAGGTATAAGAAATTCTGTCGTTGATGAATTAAAATATTCACACTCTCTCTTTAAAATAGAAAAAGTTTTCATAATCGTCGAGTTGAACAAATTCTTGAAGTTAAGAAATATATTTCAACATTATAAACAATGTCAGGTTCAAGCTCAGATTTAAACATTTCTCAGAAGCCAAGTTCAGAGTCGGAATCAAATGAAAAATAGATTGAATAAAGGTTGTAGAATATTTTTTAGTTAATTGAACTAATCCCTCTTTTAAGGTAAAATTTGGATACTTGGGTTAATAAATATCCTTAAAGAATGCGAAAAATAGTTAGGAGGATGCATGACATCTGCATTATGCCCGTGTTGTGTCTTATATTGGGAACTGTGTCATACTTCGTTAGAATCTAAAAATACAACACTCTGGAGCCCTTGTGCCAGACTTTCTAGCAGTAGTCTTTCTATTTCTCTTTACTCGAGAGTAGACATTTTCCTAATCTCGATCTCTAGACTTCAGATCAATGACAGAAATCGATACCTTCTTTTCTGATAGTGCAGAATGTTTTGTGAGTTTTTAAAAGTGAGATTGAAAATATTTCCGGAAGTTGAAAAAGAAAACTAAGACGTAATTGTTTGATAGTGGACATTTATTTAGATTTTTTTAGCATCTAGTGATTTTTTTAAATAAAAATGATATTTTTAGCGGATGTGGAATGTCGGAGTAACAAGTGCTACTGGTCGTGGAAGAGGAGGCAGTGTTGATCGTGGGGGACGAGGAAGAACAGGAAGAGGTGGTCTCTATTCTTCTCCTTACTCACGTGGAGTCGGTTTTGATGAATCAGGGGATGGTACCAGAATCGACACACAACCTTTCCCCGTAAGACTATTCTTTAAAATATCAGTACCTTTTTTTATTTTCTTTAAATAGAGATAGATGTAATTAGAGTGTTTTTGTTTAATGAAGGGAAGAGGCAGGCCCTTTGATAGATCACAAAGTGAACGTGGGTGGTCAGAAAGAAATGGGATACCTGAACCAGGGGAATGGAATGGATCCACTAGTCCCCGAAAGGAGTTAACTCGTGGCCCTAGTGGAGGTTCTCTTATGGAAAGTAATTGGCGACGTCATCGAGCTGGTGGTGAAGACGACGAGGGCTGGAGGGTTGCCTCCAACAATCGTGGGGAGAAATGGGGTGGTAATTAATCTTATAACGTTTGGGGATTAATTTTTTTTCTCTTTACATTTAAGGGCATGTGTTACTCACCATATGAGAACATTTAGATAACCCGGGTTTTTTCTATAATTTTTACTTTTTCAAAAAAATAATAGTGCACATCCGTCCATATTCACATTCTGGACGGCTGTGCACTAATATTTTTTTAAATAGTATGAATTATAAAAAAAATCCGGGTTATCTAAATGTGTTTATATGGTAAGTAACACATGCCCTTAAGACTCCATTACCTTGCTAGTAAAATGTATTCTGGTACTAAGTGTGGTATTAGAAAAATATTGTGGTATATCTCGTGAGTTGTAAAAATTATATTGATAACATTGATTATCAGGAAAAAGTAGTTGGCGAGATGGGACTTCTGATAAGGAAAGAGCTGAAGGAGAAGGGGAAGAGAATCGGAGCGGAGGACGCTGGGATCACAGAGGAAATCACAGGTCTTCTTATGACTCCCATCATCCTCCAACTCGTAGTTCTAGACCTTGGGATCCTAATCACCATGAAAACCATGATAACCTACCTGAATGGTAATTATTGTTTTGTAAAATTACTTAAAGGGTTGACTAAAGCAAGTGAAACAACCAATGAAGAAATTTAGCCAAAGTTTAGCATTCGGCGATCGAACAGTGATTTTTTAGTCGCATATCGTTTTCCTTGAGTGT
The DNA here is from genome assembly GCA_032275145.1 of Synergus laeviventris. NCBI lineage: Eukaryota > Metazoa > Arthropoda > Insecta > Hymenoptera > Cynipidae > Synergus > Synergus laeviventris. Next base: position 3,309,895 of record JAUESI010000034.1, read on the forward strand.
GATGACAAAAGTCTTGAACCGGTAGCGATTATATTTTATCAGAGGTTGTAAACAAATTTAATGGAATTAAAAAATTTGATGAAATTCCTTCAAAATTATCATAAATCCTACACAATATTTTTCAGGGCAACCGAAAATCCAAGTGAGAGTGGAGGAAGTTTCGACGCTTCAGGTGCTTTTCACGGTGGAATGTATTCGGACGAGGATGAAGACGGAGGTACCACTGGGAGTGGCTTGCAGGAATCTAGAACTCGGAGTGTTTCGGAAGGGAATGCCACAAATTCTACAAAACATAATAATAAATCTGCACCCTATAACAATAGCGCCATGCCCGGTCAACCAACAGGTCGTCAGCCATACTCAACAAACAGTTCAACAAATAAAGAACGACCAAAATCTTTACATCCCTTTGAAGAAAAAGAGGTGCCAGTTGATCAGGATAGAAGAAGTCTCTCTCCTGTGAGAACACTTCCCACGCCTAGCAATAATCCAATAAAAGTCCCTCCACCCACACCAGAAGCTAAAGTTCACCTGGAAAATTTTCCGTCCAGGAAACCTCAAACAGAGGACCCTGATGATCGAGGCAGTGAAAGAAATTCTGGAAGGGATTCAAAGTCCGTGGAAAATAAAAAGGAGAATAGTGAAGGGAACTTGAATATAGACCCTGCTGTTATAAGTATGAGTCGACATCCTCCACAGAAAATGCCTGGCTTTTTGAATATGAATATTAATATGAATATGGCTAATATGACGGTGAACACTGTGAGACAGAAAACAGATGAGGATCTGGATAGAATGAAAGAAGAGGCTGACGCTTTGGTTGCAAAATTAATGGCAGATGAGGGAAGCCATAGGGGCGAAGTTGTTAATCTTCTATCTTCTGACGCTAATACAGTCCCGGGTTTGGATGCCTCCAGTGTCTTAGAGAAGTGGTTCTATCGAGATCCACAGGGGGAAGTTCAGGGTCCATTTTTGGCTAGTGAAATGGCTGAATGGTGGAAACAGGGATACTTTCAGCCAAATCTACTTGTTAGGAGGACATGTGATGAGAGGTTCGCTTCACTTGGGGACCTGATGAATATATGCGGCAGGGTTCCTTTCAAACCTGGACCTGCAATTCCTCCCCTGAAAGTAAGTTTTGATTAGCGTAGCTATGTATAAGCACGAATTCCTAATGAACATTTAATTCTTTTTACAGTCAACTGGGCCTGTTCCGAATGTTACCAACGCGGTGCCAACTGGAATACCTGGCAGTGCCTTACCCAAACCAACGATAGAAGATCCTATGTTGTTGCTGCAGTATCAACGTATGCAATTGATGCAAAACCAACAACTTTTTCTCAGACAAATGGCGATTGCGAAGCTTTCTCAGGCGGAACATTGGTCAACGTTAAGTCCGGTAGAGCAGAATCAATTAATTCTCCAATATATTTTCCAAGAATCTGAAATGTCAGAAATGCCAATGAGTCATAATCCCTTCGTTACGCCGTTACCGACCCAAGCTACGAACCCGGTGATGCAGTTGTTTAATCAAATACAGGTGTGTATAGATTTTATTTTGAAAATTATTTAACTGATTGGAACATGTATTTGATTGCGGTTTTCGAGCGGTATTTTTTATATGAAGTATGTTTTTTTTGTAAATGGTTTGCGTTGTTTTCTTAGGCTAAAACGCAAATGGAAAACCATATGGCACCAGGAGGGCATCCGAATGCCGCTCAACATACCGCTCCACTCGGGTTCTTGCATCAAATGATTCAGGAAAGAAATGTACGACAAAATATACCGGGGATGCAACCCGCGCCTTTAAATTCCACTCCCTCGCCGATGACGGAAGACAATCCTATAAAATCATTGCTTCGACAACTTAATGTTCATGCGAATGGACATCCACAAGTTCCAGTAGACTCTGTTTGGCCTCAGCCACCACCTCATATCAATCCGCCATTTAATGCACAAAACTGGTTGACGCAGGTAAGATTTGAGATTTTTAATTAAAAAGATCATTGTGTTTGTTATCTATTAGATATCGCTATAGCGCAATAATTTATTATGTAGGTTGGACCAATACCTGCAATGCCCCCTGGACAGATACCTAATTCATTGTGGGATATACACGGCAAAGACATTAAGACTGAACAACAAATATTAGTGAGTAGTATGCTGAATATGGACTTATAATCTTATAACAGAGTTGTTTTGGTAACCTCATTTTTCATGATGTTTTACCTTTCAGGAAGAGCAAAATATTAAGTTACAGGAAGACAAAAAGAAAGAGGATTTTAAAAAGCTAGAAGAGCTAAAAAGACAAGAAGAGGAGTTAATGAAGCGACGACAAGAAAACATTGAGAAGCAAACAGAGGCATTAAAGCGACATATCGAAGAAAAGAAAAGAATTGAAGAAGATAAGAAGCGCAAGGAAGAAGAGAAACGCAAGCAAGAAGAGGAGCTAAGAAAGAAAGAGGAGAAGAAACGCAAGGAAGAGGAGCGAAAGAAGGAAGAGAAGAGAAAGCTAGACGAGGAGTTGAATAAGAAAAAGCAAGAAGAAGAAAAGAAAAAGATGGAAGAAGCCAAGCGGCAGGAAGAGAAATTAAGGAAGGAGGAGGAAAAGCGAAAGAAACTCGAAGAAGAACAGAAAAGACAAGAAGAGGAAAAGAGAAGGAAGGAAGAGCAAGCAGCAAGAAAAGTTGAAGCTGAAGAACAGGCTCGGAAGGCTGAACAAAGACGACGAGAAGAAGAGGCCCTTCGTAAACTACAAGAACGCAGCAAGGCTCCATGGGCTCAAGCAACTCAAGCCGCAGCTCCAGTGGCTCAGGCTTCTCTTGCAGACATTCAAAGACTTGAGCGAGAGAAAAAGGCTGAACAGCTACGATACCAGCAGATGCTGCAATTGCAGTTGGCACATCAGAAGGCTCAGGATGCTGCACAAGAAGCAGCTGTTGCTGATTCTTCTAAGCGTCTACAATTCAAATGGGCAGAAAAGACTGCAGGATCGAATAAACAGCCTCAAGTTAAGAGCCTGGCGCAAATTCAGCAAGAAGAACAGGAACGCATTGCGAAAGAAAGAGAGAGACAGGAAAAGACAAATCAGAAAGAGTCGGCACTTGCGCTTCAAAATGCGGGTATCTGGGGAACTGCCTCACAGTCACTGACCTGGGCAAATTCTGCGAATTCAGGCAGTCAAGCATGGGCTGGAGGAAGTACTGCTGGCGGTTTTTGGGATGATCCATCACCTGCAAAATCCAACTCTGGATCCAAACAAGTGAACAAACAAGCACCACCAAAAATTGCTGCTGTACAGCCGCAACTGTCGCAACTGAATAATAACAAAACTAACAAGAACAAGACCAAGCGGGAAGAGGAACTCGTGAAGAAGTTGTTTGAGCAGAATACTGCCAAGCCTGATGATTTTACGCAGTGGTGCAACAAGGCTCTGGCTGGTCTTCAAGTTTCTGTAGATAGTAAGAACTGTTTTTGTATTTTGTATTTAATTATTTGTTATTATACTCGGAGAAAAATATCGTACTATAATAGTAAGAAACTAATCCTACTTTTGTAGTAGGCTTCATTCTTTACTATATTAGTACAAAATTCATACTCTTTAAGTAAAAGGATTCCTTCGTGCTTAAAAAGTACAAAATTTCATGCTTTTAGAGTAGTTGTGCCATGCTTAAAATAACATGAACTTCTCCTTACAACACGGAGAAAAATATCGTACTCTTATAGTATGCTAAGCTCTTAGTATTATAGTAAGGAATTTAACTTACTAAATTAGTATGAAGACAAACCTTTTTAGCATGAGATGTGTCATACTATGAAAGAATGAACCGCATGCTATTATAGCTAGAGTCACATTCTTTTAAAGTAGTTGTGCCATGTTAAAATAGCATGAACTTCGCCATACTACTATGGTAAGAAATTTATGCTTACCTACGAACCAAGCGCCTCGCTTTAGGGATGAAGCGAGATATTGGCGCCTCTTAATCCAAGGCCTGCAGGAAATTTTATGAAACTCTATCACCCATAATAGGACCCCATGCAAGAACCAGATATAGTTTTTTAATACATAACAACAGCTTAGAAAATAATTTTTTATATTGTTATAAATAGAGTTGAAAATTTTTCTTGTTAACTGTCATAACAAGAATACTATAAGGAATGTAGAGTATAGAGTTTCATAAAATTTTCTACAGGCCTTGGATTAAGGGGCGCCAATATCTCACACCATCCCTGAATCGAGGCACTAGGTTCGTAGGTAGACGTGGCCTAAAATCTCATTTGTAAGAATTCTTATACCCAAAAAGCATGAATTTCTTACTATCGCAGTAAGGCGAAGTTCATGCTATTTTAGCATGGCACAACTACTCTAAAAGCATGTGACTAGCTATAATAGCATGCGTTTCATCCTTTTATAGTATGAGACATCTCATGCTAAAAAGGTTTGTCTTCATACTAATATTGGTAGAAATTCATATCAATTTAGTAAGTTAAATTCCTTACTATAATACTAAGAGCTTAGCATACTATAAGATTAAGATATTTTTCTCCATGTAAAATAACATATTTATATTATTGATGAGATGCAAATCTTGTTCTATAGTTCCAACGTTCATTGGATTTTTACGAGATATTGAGTCCGCTTATGAAGTTAAGGAGTATGTCCGACTTTACTTGGGTGATGACAGGCTGTGCATGGACTTCGCTAAACAATTTTTGGAAAAGCGAAGCAAGTGGCGTTCGTCTCAACGGCCTCAGGCTCAAGCAGATGATCTGTGTAAACCAGCTCCTGCCATCAATCCAAACACTTCTACTGAATTCCAGGAAGTCAAGGTATTCTGTTTTTTTTTAACCAAATGATAATTAATTTCGAAATTATTGTTCATTTAAATTGTAATTTATCTTAATATTGAAGAGTACAAAAGAAAATTTCCTTGTAGTAATTATATCTCTCATCTTATTAATTTAAAATAAATTCCACTTTTTCTGATTTAATGAACAAATTAATTATCATTTATTATTTATTATAATTAATAATAGGTTCCAATGTATTAAAATGATCTTCATTTTTCAGGGTAAGTCAAAGAAGCCCAAGAAAGGAAAAATGTTCAAAGTCGACAGCAGAATCCTCGGCTTCAGTGTGACATCAGCTCCGGATCGTATCAATGTGGGAGATCGTGACTACGGAGAAGGCTTTTGAATACCTGAACTCTAAACATTGTTTGTAACGAGGAAATGATGCGGCGCGCGGTTTAACAGTTGATTACCTATATTTATTTACTGTAGCTAACTGGATTCAAGACTTCTTGTTGGTCACGCTCCGCGTATTACAAATAAGATTTTCTATGAAAATTGCAATGGAGAGATTCGAATCCGACGAGGAACTTTGAAACCTGTGTACACTCAGCATTGTTTTCTCTGGTAAAAACACGCATGCCCGAAAATGATACTGCCCTTGATGTCTAAAAGATAAGAACGCGTCGAATTACCATTGCTACGATCCCGAAACGTTTTCTTCTTTATGCGAACTGTCTTCAGAGATTCAAATCTTTGCCATTATGTGTTCGAAAAACAGCAGAGTTTGAATGTCCTTCAGTTTTAATAGAAATTAATTTCTCGGTGATCCAGGGACATATCGTTAACATATCGAGCGTATAGTTTCTTCGTTTCTTCAGTGACTGAATATTTTCCTACATTTTTTTTCAACTCACGTTTATATTATTTACATTTTACAAATTGAAGTATAAGTTCGTGTAGTGATGAAAACTAAGCTGAAACTCCATCTAGCCTTAAACAGTATTGACAAACTGAAGATTTTGATCATTGCTTTTTCAAATTTCACATAGAAGAATTTTCCTTTAGCAATTGATCAAAAACTTCATTCGATTCGTTCAATTCTTAAGTGGATTTGCACATTTTAAGAGTGCCATCTTCCTTGAATCGACGACACCGAATTATCTGTTCAAAAAATAATTTTTCTATCATTTACATGCATTGGGTTCGTCTATCGGACTCTCTAATACGTGTTGCATAATAATTGTTTAAACTGACTACGTGCATGTAACAGAAAATGTATTTTACAAATAATTTGTAGTTCAGTATTCGCAGCACCTAGTTTCAAAAAAAAAAAAAAAAAAAAAATCACATTTCTAGCAAATCTCTACTTTAAGAAAAATGAATCAATGAATTCTATAATTTCATTGATTTAGTATTTGTTTTTAAGTGGAGATTGTGCATGTTACGACTCGGGAAATTTTATCATTATTGATTACCTTGCGTTTTATTTCTCTGAGTCCGTTCGAGTTTAGATATCATTCAGGAAAAAAGTAATGAATCAATACAAAGTATTGGGCACTCAAAGAAGATTCAAACGAAATGACTCGAATCGTTGATGAACGATATTTTGAATAATTTAGAATACGCGCTCTTGTATATTTAGCTGATATTACTACGCAGGTAGATTACACAAGATCCAAGGACTGAATAATATTCCGTCAGATCTGATCATTCATAATAATTGTAAAAGTTGTTAACTAAGGGATATTGAACTTCCAATGAATTTATCGTCTTCATCCGAATTCCGGGGAAGAACAATGTCCCTTAACTGAAAGATTTATGTATAAATAGAGAAAATGTACATTAATGCAGTGATTGATTAAACAAACAGAATAATGATTGATATTGTATCAATATTATTATTATTGTATCCAACGTACAACTTGATAAAATAAATCTTATTATATTTTCGATTCGGATTTTTTACTTTTTTTGTCGTATTTTTTTTTTAAATTTTTCATTTCTTGAATTTTTTGTACGTTTTCACTTTTTTCAAAGAATATATTTTTTTATAATTGTCTCTTTTCGAATCTTTTAAAATTATACTTTCTGCTACATTGTTCGTAGGTGTTAAAATTAACTAGTTAGTAGGAACTCAATGAAGCGTGTGATAGTATATGTCTAAGATATAAGAAAACAATTAATACAAACTCCCTTCCTCAGATACGACAGGATTTCGTTGTATCGAAGTTATTTTAGATATCCGACGATGTTTAAACAAAATTTATTCTGTTGGTGTATACTCGATAAGCTAACACTTTTGAAGCCTCTTCCTATTTTTTATTTAGTTAAAGCTTTTTATTTAAAGTATTTTTTCGAGTATCTGAGGAATTAAATCGAGATACAAACCAAGTAGAATAAATTTTCAAAAACCCAGGTTGAGAAACTTCTTATGATTTTGAACTCTGGTTTGAAACTCATAGACTTTCTGAAACAATTGAGTAATTCCTACATTTCTACCTTGAATGTATTTAGAATTTCTACGAAATCTATTCTTGAAAAAGAAAAATCCGCTTTTGTAAATGTTGCCCCCAGCAGAAAAAGAAAACAGAACTCCTAGAAACTAAAATTAAAATGTGGATGCATTTCATGTTACCAGATGAAATTGATTGATTTCGTTGTGCGTGAAAGAATGTTTTGTAGCTTATTAATCTTAGAAAATGTCCTCGACTTTAGAAATTAGTAAAAAATTTTAATATACGAATGATTTGAAGTGAAGAAATGGCACTTGAAGCTTAGAAACCACAATCGATATTCGATTAAGGCGAGTACAAGAGTATAATGTAAATAATAATTAAAAGCTTGTACAATGACAACGATAGTTGTATTTTGCGAAATAGAGGGATATTCAAATTACTCAAAGAAGGCAGGAGAAGGTACGCAAATTATGTTGAACTATTGTTGTCGTTGTTGTTTGAACGAATTGTCAACTGCTATAATTATGAACAAAAGCGAATCGTATATTTATACAGGGCATTTTATATATGTGTAAACACAAGTTACTTCCTATTCGTGAATTACCTGAGTTAAATTTCAACTCTGTAATATAATGCACATGAACGTTTGTTAGAAATTTAATATTAATGATGCAAGTAAGTTGCACGAAAAAACGAGAAATCAGAATTACTCGAGGAGTGTGAATGCTGTTCAATATGCGTATGTTCGATGCGTATATTACAAATAAACTTGTACTATAATAAACAATCTTTTAATGAAAAATAAGCTTTGTTATTTATTTAAAGTAAAAATTTGAACTTCTAATCGGCAGCAATCGATTTTCTAAAAGAGTGAAAATATTTTTCCAGACAAATAAATGTAACGAGAAAATAATTTGTTCGTTTATTAAGGTTTGCGGAAAATATTCATTCATACAATTACCATTATCCGAAAATAGCAACTGTTTCAATTCACTTACGCTAGTCACAGATCAGACTTTTATGTATGGAAATGTTGAAGTTGATAAGAATGGAAGATATCTACAAAAATACATTTCGTTGATAAATCTTAGTTTGTACTTGAAACGTTGTAATTAACTTAATTTATACTTGATATACAAATATTAAATGGTAACTACAAAAATCTTAAGCTGCTCAGAAAAAAAAATTCAGTTAAAACTAAAAAGTATCAATATTCATTATTTTAAATTGTACTTTCTCGTAGTTTGGCTTTTCGCTTGCGGCCTTGGTTCGTATAAACATTTGTAAATACATAATCGTCATTATTGTAAAAATTACTGCTTAGAGTTTTACAATATACAAAACGATCGAGGACAATATAAAAATAATCAAACTTGCTAAAGATGGAATTAAAGTCATTAATATTATTCACTTCAATTATAATTTGTTTAATGTTGCGTTTTGGAGTTTCCTTCTTCTGATTTTTTACTGCGATCTTTACAACTTTTTTTCCTATAGTCTTTCGCAAAATCAATGTACTGAAATCAAAAAACATTCTATAAACTTTCAGAGTTTCATGCTTTTTCTATAAGGACTTTTTCAAAATTTTCTAAGAATTTAACTTTGTGTTTACCTTTCTAGGAACAAAGTATTCCAGTGCTTGTAAAACAATGTAGCAAAGTGAAACGACTAGAAGATAAGGAAGCACACCGCTCTTTAAATAATTTGCCAGCTGTTGACCTAATTTTCTCTTTTCCTCCTTTAAAACTAAGTCGTAAACAACTTCGGTTCGTTTTGTAACGTTGAACCAATTGTAAAAAGATTCTATTCTTTTGTGAACCCTATAAGGGCAAATATTCTTTCTTACTTTGTAGTCCATTATGGCACTTTCTAAGCCTTCGACTAGGGCAGGAACTGTAGGGTCAACGAGGTAAATTAAATCTGGAGGTAATACTTCTGGAATTCCTCCTACTCTTGTCGATACGACTTGTAAACTGAAAATTTGTTTAATTAGTTTAGGATACTCTAATCTTTTGTTAAGAAGACAGACTTTTTTCTATTGAGATGATGAGCTTACCCACAAGAAGCAGCTTCGACTATTGCCATACAGAAAGCTTCAGTCAGGCTCGTGTTTAAAAAAACATGCCCTTTATTTAATACATGCTTCACTTGAGAATGTTCTAAACTTCCTAGCAAGGTGACTCTATGTTGCAATAAATTTCTCTCTCGTATTTCCTCAATTAGCCATCTCTTTGGTCCATCGCCTCCAATTAGAAAATACACGTCTCGATGACGGGCACAGATCTGTGGAATTACTTGTGCTAAAAGATCTACGCCTTTGCGGTAAACTAATCGAGATACTACGATGACTGTTACTGTAAAAAAATTTTTGCAAGTCTATTAAAAATTATTTTCTACTGAAAATTTAAAAATAATTGAAATAACCTACTGTGGTCTTTGCTTCTTTTACTAATGTCAGGAGTAAAAAGCGCTGTATCTACCGCATTTGGAATTACTGAAACTCTCTCTCTTTGAACCTTAGCTCTCATTACAGTATTTTCTTTACCAGTGTGCGAAACACATATACAGTGATTGCAATCCGCTAAAGAAATCTCTAAACATTTATTGGTCAAAATCGCAGAAGCATCCGCAAAACCGAACAAGGAATGATCGGTAAAAACAGTCTGTGAAATATAAAATATTCATTCTTTTTCTGAATTTTTAAATATAAATTAAATGGAAAAGGTAATAATTATGTCTTAAAATAGAAGAAAATACCTTCAATCCTAACAGTCTACCGATTAACATCCCTTCGTGGGCCAGAGCAGAGAATGCAGAGTGACCATGAATTATTTCTATGTTCTCACGTAAAAAAATGTATCTTATCAAAGGAATGGAACAAACCATTGTCGGAAGAACACATTGGTTGTAAAATACCTTTATAGGCAAGTAGTAGATCTAAAATACATATTAATTAAAGTAATTAGCATATTTTATGGGTATGTGGTAATTACTGGTAATTATATCATAAGAGAAAAATTTTTAGTTTAACAATAATTTATTATTAGAAAACTAAATTATTCGCAAAAATTTATTATTGCGAGCATAAAGTTGGGGAAACTAAGTATCACATGTTTTTAAATTGAAAAATTTTTTAAAAGTAATACATACTTTTAGACCATTTGTCATGTAACGAATCCCCACTCTGTCCCCATATGAGTGCGTCATTACCACAACTTTATGGCCCCTTTGAATTAAACATTGCGACAAATTAAAAATATGCTGTTCTACGCCTCCCATATTCGGATAGAAAAAATCCGAAACCATACTGAAATTGGAAAAGATATATTTTATTATTATTGTATCCCATAACAACCCCTTAGAAAACATTAAATTTATGATAAAAAAGAACGTTACTTACCATATTTTGTGCTTTACTGGATTCATGCTGACACATAAATTCATAAAAAAATTATACTAAAGATTTAGTTACAATTAAAAATATTACATAATCCATCTTTCATGTAAATTTTAAAAATATTGCTTCCTATTTTTTGGTATAAAAGTTAAGTATCTAAACACATGACCACTATATCTTTCTTATGTTTTATGTCTAATCTTTTGACAATAAACAGAATACATGATTTATGAACTTCAAAAATTGTTTAATTTTGAAAATCATAACCTCACTTTTTCGGATTTATGGCATTTATGGTCATTACAGACAAATTTGATAAATTTGAATGACTCAACAAAGACACTGCGGAAATATTAAATTAAATAAAGATTTTTGCCAATTGACAATCACCTAAATTAACAGTCACATATGTAACACCAGTATGTTCTCAGTGTTAACAATGTTGACATTTTAAAAAGTGACAGCGCCACTGATATAAGCGCTGTCATTTATAACAGACTCTTGCTCCCGGGAGACAAATTCATGAATTTTCAAAATACTCTAGTCTAGTCCTCTAGTTAAATGCAAGCGACGAAACTTATTATTCAATGAAAAATTTGCAAAAAAAAGTCTTCAACAAATATTTTTAAACACTTTTAGAACTTAGAAATGTTTAGATAAAGCTTGAAAGATATTTATTATTTGTTCTCTGATTTCTGTGTTAGTTTACACCTCAATAACCTGGTCTGGACGTCCTGGTCTACTCTCTGACAATACATAAACGAGTTCTGAAATTTGTCTGTTCCCTCTACGGTTACGCCAATGCACTGGCACATCAGACAATGACAGATGACACATATAAATTTAAATTTCACGTCGGGAATTTTATGATTATACACAAGTCCGGAATTTGTAAAAAAAAACGGGAGACGTCCCCGGAATTCTGTAACTTCCAGCTATAAGTCTGTAAGATAAAATTTCGCGATTGATAACACTCAAAGCAGCTCAAAGTAATGCCAGGGTTGAAGAGGTAAACCAAGGTAAACACAACAACATCGGAAAATGATGTCACAGCGTCACAGCCGACAGCGTGGGAGATGGCAGAGTAGTACAAATTTCCGATCGGAAACATGTGTGGCGCTACAGTGAACGTCTGTCGCTCTAAATGTTAAAACTTTATCATTATCTGGTGTTGTGTTGACATTTTCAACCGTGGCATTTCTTTGTGTGTTATCAATCGCGAAATTCTCCCTTACAGACATATAGCTGGAAGTTACAGAATTCTGGGGACGTCTCCTGTTTTTTTTACAAATTCCAGAATTATGTATAACCATAAGATTCTTTACGTGACATTTCAATTTATCTGCCATCTCCCGCGCTCTGACGTTATATATTTTCCGATGGTGTTGTGTTGACCTTTTCAACCGTGGCATTTCTTTGTGGGTTATCAATCGCAAAATTCTTTCTGAGAGACTTATAGATGGAATTTACAGAATTCCGGGGACATCTCCCGTTTTTTTTCATTGTCTGGTGTGCCAGTATCACTGATATATATAATACACTGGATACAGGATTCAATAGAGCGATCTGTGCCGACTTGAAGAGCCGCCATCGCGGGC
>JAUESI010000034.1:3322220-3338890 GCA_032275145.1 Synergus laeviventris
TAGTTCGTACGGTGAGATGGTACGGTCAGTTATCCAATCACCAATGCCCTTAAGGAAGTGTAAATAGATGTCGCACGTGATTTCCGGTTACTGGTGGTGCCACTCTGCCAGGTGTGCCTAAATATGGAAACAGAACTGAAAATATCTGAAAATAGTGTAGTGTTTTTGCATGAGCGAGAGGGGGGTTGATAAACACCGAACACGAATGGTCGAAATGTTTCATCGAAAATGTGGGGACCGTGTAAGTTTAATTAATAATAATTGCACCGCTGTGCGGAATTTTTCAGAGTACAATTATGGACTTGTACTTAGTGCCGAACCGCTCAAAGACGACGAACTTTTCGAAGTTCGCATCGACAAAAAGGTACGTGGAACGATTTGCCAATGATCTCGTCACACCATATATCTATATATCGTATCAAACTATCAAACATCTGTCAAAATTTCTAAATACGAGAAATTGCAAGCTCCTTCAATGAAATTATTCTTTCTTTCTAGCTTCCGATTATTTGTTTAAGGCATAGTAGAAAGAGGAAGTATTTTTTAAAATCATATCGTTTTCTATAGATTCGATTTATATTTATAACCCAGATCGCAATATAAATTATCATAATTACAATAATTATGAATTTAATTGACCATTTAATTAAAATGTACTCTTTAATTTTAGGTAGATCTTTTCCAATTTAAGTTTACATTTCTAGTTAGGATTTGACATATTTAAATTAGTGTCATAGGAAAAATAGGGGAAATTAAGGTGTATTTAAGAGATTAAAGATTATTAAGGCGATTTACCTACAAAGGTAATAAGACATTTAAAATTTTTTTGTGTGGGATTTGAAAGAGGAATATTTCTTAAGGATGGTATTATATTTTGTAAATAATAGATTAAAATGATAAATTTTTATTTTGCTTTAATCGAATGTTGCCTCCCTTCATGTAAGTGAAACTAGTTTCTTTGTCAATAAAATTTTTAACATTTTTGAACTAATCTCTGTAAATGAAAATGTATTAAATTATATCCGCTTTTTCTGCAAAGATAAATAATCATTCACATTTTTCCAAGATATTTATTTAAACTTTGAATTTGTTTAATTGTTTCATATTATATTTATTTATTACACCTTAATAAGATTATTTTGTTCAATCAGATGATGTCATGGAGTGGCAGTATAGAAATTGGAATTATATCAGTTGATCCAGAAACTATCGAGTTGCCTGCGTGTGCAACCAATCTTCGTCATGGGTCATGGATCATGGCCAGCTCAGGTATTTTGCACGATGGGGAACCTATCCTCGAGCTCTATGGCGTCGATCTGGACAGTTTAGAAGAGGGAAATACCCTTGGGGTCATGAGAACATCCAATGTACGTACATTGACAAATTATTAAATAAAAAATTAAAATTCTGAGTCACTGCACAACTTGGTAAACCTAAACTAGCTGTGAAGTTGTATCAATTTTTGTGCTCATTCATTGAGCACTTTGCTTCCTGAAAGCAAATATGATTTACTTCCTCATAGGGGATGTATTAAGTTTGGATAATAATTGACATTTTTTATTATTCTTTTTTATTGGAATTTTATTTTATTAATATTATTAAACCAATATATGTTCTTACTACCTTTAGAAATAAATCTTCCAAGATTCATCATTCATATTTTTAAATAAAATATATTAGTATTAGATAATTTGATCTGTCTCGATCTGTCATAAAATTGATTTTTACAGAAATCCTTGAAATATAGTCATTGATTTTTACAGAAATTCTTGAAATGTAGTCAAAAAACCTTTTTTTGTAAACTGGATTATATCACCACTATACAGATTCCTCTATGAGGGAGCAAAAAGTCATGAAATGTTGAAACTGGGCTTCTGTAGCAATCCTGATTAAATGAGTTAAAAGTCCTTAATTAAAAAAGATAAAATAATTTAAAATAAAATCTTTACCCCACCTGCCTACTTTTTAATTATTTTTTTGTTTTTTTTTTGCCTAAAGCTACTTTCTCATATAATTTTAGAGCGAGCTAATTTTTTACGTAAACGGCACATCTCAAGGAGTGGCTGCAGTAAATATTCCTGCAAGAGTATTCGCTGTAATCGATCTGTATGGTAACTGCGTTCAAGTCACAATAACTCAACCAAGTTTGACTCTCTCGTACAGCGAGCCAAAAGATGAAGCTGAAATTAATAATGATTACGGTATGGAGGAAGCTCCCAATTCGTCAACGACAAACTTGGTAGCCAATCTTAGTGTCAACGTTAATGTAAATTTACCGAAAAATCCAACCACCGCAGCGATAAGGGAAGACAGATTGAGGTTTCACGAAAGAGTTGGTACTTTGGTTAAATTATCTAATAACGCAAGAACTGCGGAGCGACGGAGACCTCTTGATGAATTTAATAATGGAGTTGTGATGACCCATAGACCGTTGAGAGAGAATGAACTCTTTGAGGTACAATATTATTTCCCAAATATTAATCAATGAAAGACGATTTTTAAATATGTAACGAGGAATTAATAATGACCTTTGTATTATTTTTAACAGATTCGAATAGACAGATTGGTCGATAAATGGTCAGGAAGTATAGAAGTAGGAGTCACAACTCACAGTCCAACTGCTTTAGAATTTCCTGCTACAATGACCAATATGCGATCTGGAACAACGATGATGTCTGGATGTGGAATTTTAACAAATGGGAAAGGCACACATAGAGAATATGGAGAATTTAACTTGGATGAGCTTCGAGTTAGTATTGAGCGTTTCTCAAATTTTGATTGTTCTATTTTGAATGATTTTTTAAAAATGATTTATAGGAAGGGGACAGGGTTGGAATGATTAGGAACAGCAACGGAAACTTACACTACTTTATCAACGGTCTTGATCAAGGAATTGCAGCAAATGTTCCTGCTTCAATCTGGGGAGTTATCGACCTTTATGGCATGACTGTGAAAGTCACGATTGTCGATCGAGATGAGAGGGAAGAACAAAATCTGATAACGAGACGAAACACGCTTCATTTACAATCCTTGAATGGTTCGTTTTGTTTCATATTTTCATTTTTTATTTTATCTGATGCATAGAAGTAGAAATTTTAATAAATAAATTGTGTGTGCGTTTCATTTTTAGAAGCAGGAGAAGAAGAACCCTTGGAGAGATTAATGTTTCATCCCTGTTGTGGAACTCGAGCTGATGTAATCAATAATGGTCGAACTGCACACAGGCCTAAGTAAATTGAATAAAATCTGATTTTCTTAACTGGTATAGGACAATATTTAAATGAAATTAATGTTTTCTAGTGCTATAGATGATTTTAATAATGGAGTAGTGCTAACTTCAAGACCTTTGAGGCCAAACGAGCTCTTTGAAGTTCGGCTTGACAAAATAGTTATTAAATGGGCTGGATCTATCGAAATTGGAGTTACGACTCACTCTCCAACAGAACTTGAATTTCCATTTACTATGACAAACGTCAGGTAAGCTTTTTTTTCGCAAGTAATTCAAATAAATTTAAAAAAATTAAAAAACAAAGGTGTTTATGATTTCATTGTATTAGATCTGGCACGTGGATGATGACTGGTAACGGCGTGATGCATAATGGAATCACAATTATAGACCACTATGGGCAAAATCTGGACAGACTGCAAGTTGGCGACAGAGTGGGTGTGATGAGAAAGGATAATTCGACTCTCCACTTTTATGTAAACGGCGCTGATCAAGGAGCAGCAGCGATGAGTGTTCCCGAAAGAGTTTACGGTGTAATAGATTTGTATGGGCAAGCAGCTCAAGCTACAATAGTCGACAATACTGATTTTTACAGTCCAACCACGAATAATTCTAGTTTTAGTAACACTACTTTATACAGGTAACTAAAAACCAACACGCGTGCGATTATTGTCTCTTCTGACAACGTCAAGAAATTCAAAAGCTAATCAAGTTTGAATCAACAATTTATGCGATATTTTCGAGACATTTTGTTACACCATTTTTTTAGAGACGAGTTTTTAAAGAAGGTTTACCTGAACTATAAGAGATTTTAAGGCATTTTAAATGTTATCGTCGTATGTCAAGAGAATTCAACAGATTTTTATGATTTTTAAAATATTTTGTAGAATTTTTAAGGATTTCATGGAATTTGATGATATTTCTAATGATTTTAAGAGTTTTTATATATTAATGAATTTCAAGAGGTTTTTTTCTATGCATTTTTATAGATTATCACGAATTTTTCACATTTATGATTTCGAGAATTTTTGTGTAATTTTAAGGAATTTCAAGGAATTTCTAGGAGTTTTAAGTGATTTTAAGGAATTTTGGATTCACTTTTTTAAATTCTTCATATTTTTACCTAATACTAAAATCAATATTGTAATGACGATATAAATATATGTTACAGCGACTTGCGTTTTCACCACATTCATGGGAAGAATGCGAGGATTACAAACAACGGGCTAACAGCCTCGAGACCTCGAGCATTAGGCGAGTTTAACGATGCGATCGTTATAGCCAACAGGGCTCTACGAGATGGGGAAATGTTCGAAGTTTCAATTGATAAAATGGTTGATAGATGGTCCGGGGCGATAGAAGCAGGTATGAAACATTAATCCAGTTAACACAACCATGTTAGAATTGATTTTTTTTAAAGAATGTGAATTATGAATTACTTGATTGACAGGTGTAACCGCTATAAGACCAGACGAATTGGAGTTTCCTTCAACGATGACTGATATAGATCACGATACTTGGATGCTCTCTGGATCAACTGTTATGCGTGATGGAGTGACTCTCAGGAATAATTACAGTTGCGATTTGGATAAACTTACGGAAGGAAATCGCATTGGGATGATGCGTTGCGCTGATACGAGTCTGCATTATTATCTGGATGGAGTCGATCAAGGTGTTGCCTGCACTGGACTCCCGGCACACGTTTATCCTGTTATTGATTTGTACGGACAGTGTGCACAGGTATTTTATTTTATAAATTGATTTTTCTTATTTCTACGCTTATTTCAAAATTGAAGTAAGCTATTCTCAAATTGTCAAGGTAGATGTGGCATTAATGTTGTGAGAAATTATATTTCGTGATTTGTTATTAGGTGACGATCGTTTTGCCAGAGCGGAGAGACACCATGACCCAGCAGTATTTGCAGTCAGAAAATAGTACGAGCCAGCAACCTACGTCCGTGATTCAACCTCAGGGTCATATTGAAATCACGCATAAGTTTCACGAGTCCGTAGGCTTGAATATTCAACTGAATAGTGAAAGATGCATTGGGACTCGTTGCAGAGAATACAGCAACGCTGTATTATTGAGCGACGCTCCGCTTGAAAACAATGAACTCTTCGAAATTTGCATCCAAGAAGTTGCCCGTGAATGGAGCGGTTCTTTGAGGATAGGAGTCCTCAGCCACGAAAGTGGAAATTGGTTGACTTCAATGAATCTCGTACCTGGAATGACCTCTATTCCTGCGGATTCCTGGTATTTAACTGGTGAGCTTAATTCGTTGGCGAATTAGAAAATAAATATGTCGGTATAATTTTGATGTAAGTCCTGTTACTATAAAATTATTTTGAATTTCAGGCAACGAAGTACGTCACAAAGGCTATGTTCTTTGCTTGAATTACTGTCCCAGTTTAGACTGGATCAGAGTAGGTGATAAAATAGGTTTGAAACGCACTCAGGAGGGAAATCTCAAGTTTTATATAAATAGTGAAGACATGGGAGTTGCAGCCTCAAATTTACCAGAGATGGTATTCGCTGTTATAGAACTTTTTGGCAGTACCGTCGCCGTCAGCATCACGAGCAACAAACAACAAAATCCTGCAATCTCTCCAAGCGCTAGTTTGCGAATGCAAGATTCCTTAGAACTGCTTTTAGATCCGATGCCACCTACTATTAGAAAGTAGGTCCTAATACCCTATTTTTGAAAGTTCTATCTTAAGTGGTAAATGAATTTTTTAAATAATATAATGTATCTTCTGATGTTATAGTGACGCAGGTATGGAATCGTCAGTAGAAATTTCAGAGGCGAAGTTGTTGAATGAAATGGTGCTTACTCCAACGCAACCTATAAACACTTCAGTCGGAGATGTTGATTGGTGTTACGAGTTTCATGAAAATCATGGGAGAAATGTACAGTTAGAAAAGAGAACTACTGCAAGAAGAGTAGCTAGTTATAATCAAGGTACGTTCTAGTATTCCAGCGTCAAAAACAACGTATAATTCGTGAAATTCATGTCATTAACATTTATTTTTACAGGTGTAGTGATGTCTAGTCGTCCTTTGATAAGGGGTAAAATGTTCCAAGTCAAAATAGAAAAAGTAAATGATCGTTGGGTTTCAGCATTACTCTGTGGAGTTACTTGTGTCTCTCCCGAAAAAGCTACCTTTCCCGTATCAGCACTTGGTTTTAAGAAACATTCGTGGATCATTTGTGGAGATTGGATATCTCACAATGGTACTAAGGTATGTTTTCTTTCTAATTTAATGTTTAATTCTAGATTCTAAGTACTATTCTATTAAATATCATTATTCACTATTGTACAGGTCAAGACAACTTATGGATCAAATTTGGAGAATCTTCAATGTGGTTCAATAATTGGTTTGTTAATAGATGAAGATTCGAGACTTCATCTTTACATAAACGGACTCGATCAAGGAATAGCCGCCACAGATTTGCCTTTGTATGTTTACGCAGTAATTGACTTGTATGGTCAGTGTGAACAAGTTTCCATAGTAGGATCCATATCCGACTCCCTTTACTCAAACAATTGTGCCAACAACAGCGCTGTGATAGATTGCGTTGGATCGGAACAAGAAGACATTGAAAATTCTCGAGAAAAAGCAGACCTGGAATGTCATGAAAAAGAAAACGCTTTTCCTGCAAATCCTTCAAATCTCTCTTTAAATATTCCGATTCAGAGCACTGTCAGTCTGAATCTAGTCGACAATACTGCCGTGCCGCATTCGTCTAGCAGCAATAACAATTCAAATCTTCAGAACAATTCTCTGCAGAATAATTTGATGGCCAGTAGTATACATTCCGACAGTAACAACTCAGACTCTTGTTCAGAAATTAGTAATGATCAGGTGGAAAACGTTAGGGACAAACACTGTAATGATAATGATAACCTTTTAAGCGAAATGTGTGCTGTTACGAACAACCAAGAGATTGACAATAGTCGAGAGGTGAACAACGAGACTGAAAATCGTTCAAATTCGTCAAACCTCAGCGTTCGAAATGAATGTACAAATGTAGAAATAAACAATGCAACGAATATTAATATTAAAAATGGCTCAGCAGTCACCACCAGCAATATGAGCAATCTGAATACTGCGATCAATTCCACTAATGCTAATAATGCGATTAATGAAAGCATTGCTTCTAATAGTCAGAACAATCATGTGGTTCCTCAACAAAACAACTCGCCGATTCTAATGAGTGGAACGCAGAATAATCAGTTCCCATGTCAAACTCCTGTGTCAAATTCGCAGAACAATATGATGTCTGGGTCTCTTGTTAATGTTTCGAGTGGACAGGATTTACAGTTACATCTAAATCGGCACTATCAAATTTCAAATAATTGTTTGGCGAACAGTATGATCGCTAGCCAAAATATTCTGACTCAAAACGTCCTTCAAAATGCACCTTTGATCGCTTCGCTACCGTCCACTCCACTTGGGAGCTCCGTTTCATCTTCGAAGAAGTGCGAATACCTCAAGGCGTGTACCAGGTTAAAGAAGTCACTTGTTTTGCCTGACGAGTTCTTCTCACTTGACGAAATTCTTTGTTATTGTAGTTCTTGCTACAAGGTAGAGGGAGAAAGTGCCATTTGTAAAAAGGGTGAACCTTTGGCTGAGTTTGCAATACCAATTGGTTGGACCAGATTTCCACTCAGGCAGACCATCAATTCTAATCAAATCCCTCAGAGTACGACTGATAAATGGCATGTGGCTTTTTATAGGTCGAGATTAGATGCCGTGAGGTAATTAGTTCATTTCGATACAGGAAATTTTGTTTAAAGTCAGGAAACTTTTTTGGTTTCTCTCATTTTTAATTGGGTCTGGAATAATATTTTCAGTCATCACAGGTCGTCACTTATTCACCTTTTTTCAATTAAAACAGTTAAATCTTATGAAAAATTCTGAAATCTCTCAAAATTTTTTAAAATTTCTCTTCAAATCACTTTGAATTATTTTGAATGAAATAATTTTTATTTCTTGAGAATTTACCTCGAACTCTTTTGAACTTTTTTCCATTCTTTTGAATTCTGTTAAATTACTTAGAAGTTAATGCATAAAATATTTTATTTTTGAGAAGAATTTAAGATAAAGTTTATATTTTGAACGTTAAAGAAAATTTTAAACTTCTATTTGAATTCTTAATTTAAATTTTATTGACCTGCAATGAAGTTCAACTTTTTTTCCCTTCTAGCTAAATTTTTTAATATTTCCGTTTGGTTGGTTTATGTTGGTTTCAATTTTTATTATCTATTCATCTTTTTTAATGACAATAGGTACCTAATGTGATGACTATTTTATATTGATGAGTATCTAATACATTTTATTAAATTCAAGGTGGATACTAGATAGAGGGGAATTATTAACAAAGGAACAGTTAGATATGAGTAATTTAACAACCAGTGTAAATAGTGAAGACCAAAATCCTCAAGTGGTTTTTTCTCCACATATTAAGTACGCGAGTTCCGAAGAATTTACAAGACAGTACCCGTAAGTATTATTAATTGTAAAATAATTTAATTAATATTTTCAAGACTTTATGAATATCATAAGATTTTAACTTCGAAGTATATAATTGTGAAAAAATGAATTTTATTCATTTTCAATTTCAGATACATTGACACGCAATCGAACAAGAAGCTCAATGCATCGACTGCATTCCAATTATTAGTAAGACCCGGTTCGTACACAACAACTTCCAAAAAAGAGAGTGTAGATTCTCAACTGGAGACTACAGAATGGTCCACGAAAGAGGCAGGAGCAACTACAATCGTCGCTCTTCTGATCCACCTTGACGGATTTTAAACCTTCCCGAAAGTCCAAACCCGTATAGATTTTCCATCCTCCAAAGATCATAGGTACCTTTTCATTTTGAAACCCAATTTTAACGAGACTTACTTCTCACATTCTCTTAATTATCATTATAACATGTACAGACATCTAATTAATGATTATCAATGGATTCCCAAAAATTTTATTTAAGAATTTGCGTCGATGTGTTCCTTAAATTCTCCTGGTTAGAGCAGGCCTTGCATAAACCGCGTGGCACGTTTTTCCGATTTTCCAGGTAGTTTTTCTCCATTACGTGGCACTAGGCTGAACCCTCATCACCCCTAAGCGAACCCAGTGGTTTATGCAATGCGCCTTAGGAGTATTCCAAGTTATTTCATTTACTGTAATTAAAAGACCAGAAGATCCAAAGCATTCAATCTTGAGCTGAGCCAGCATCACGAACTTTCATTAATTTTGCTACGAATTGAATTAATCATTGTGAATCAAGGCCTTTACGACACGAATATTGATCAATTTTATTGCATGGGTACGAAAATCGATCTTTGTGATTAACTCCTCGATTTTATTTTGAAGATTAATCATCTTATATTTTTCAGGAATGCCTCGACCTTTCGACAAATGAAGTTAACTACGCTTACAATTTTTATCATTTTTGGACTGTGTTAATCGGTTTTTTTTTCGGGAAATTCGTAAATTTATTTTGTCGTCAATTTCATTTACCGAGGACGCAATTCCTTTTGCCCTCCCAAGGTTTTTGCTTTACTGTAAATATTAAGTCTTCGTAAAAAGAACTGTATCTCTATTAACTAAATAGGCACTTTCTGTGATATACATTAATTACCGTTTATCTGTATTATCTTAAGCTAAGCGCGTGACAGTCATTAATCAATGAGCGTTTACATCTCATTTTGTATTTATTAATGAGTGGAGTCAATGATTCTCCAGCCTGCATTAAGAGATCCTTAGAAATTATTCTTCGTTTATGAAAAAGAAAGCTTTTTTATATATATATTTTTTTTTTCGATTTTTATTCGTCAGGAATATTTTCTATTTCTATTTTGTAGAATGACCCTTTTTCTAGTCACTATTTTAATCATCTTCATAAATTATTTCCAAAAAGCTATACGTGTTGGCGAAAACTACGGAAGCACAATATTGTCAACGTGTCCATTGTTATTAAAGTACGAGTCAATTTAAATAAACTAAAATACTAAGGAGCACCAGGAAAAAACGATTTTCTCAAATAATCTGTTGATTAATTTCATAATAAAAAGACTTAAATAGTTTGGTATAATTTACGTTCCTTGAAAAGCGGCATCATTCTTGAAAGAAAATTAGAAAGAATGATGAAGCAAATTGCCTAATTTCTATTGGAATGTTTATGAATGTATTTGTTTACATTGATATTCACAGTTGTACAATGAACTATTGCGCGGTCTACAGAAAAGTATATTTTTCGGAAGTACATCATTGTTACTAGATGTATTAGGCACGAGTAATTTTAAGGCAGATGATGAGATTGATTTGGCAAATTACGAAATTATTTTTCGAGTAAGCAATCCATCAAAAAAATACTAGCAAAGTCATTTTAATGGTAGATTTTTAATCAATTTCAGCACTCACAAACTCGCTTTATAGTGTACTTAAATACTTGATAGCGAAAACGAGGCTCTTGCAGTAAAAAAAAAAAATATATATATATATATTAAAGTGGCCCAAAAATTTACATTTCGGAATTTTCAATGGGCATCTTTACAAAATTTTTCTTTACAAGAAAAAAAAATATACGTATTTTCTTATTTAAAAGAAAAATTATTTTTACTACTCGCTCAAAACTATTTAATTTTTATTTTAATGTAAGACTAAAAGTAAAGAAACTGTAGGGTTGCCTTAAGGTTCAATCCGAATAGTGAAAAGGCTTTTATGTTTATTACTGCAGCATTCAACCCTGTAACTTATCTACTTTACACGGCGCCCTTTGATACTTGAAACGTTTTTTTTTCCTTCAAGAAACTATTACTTCTTCCCAGTTTGGGTCTTCAGAAGATATTTTGCTTCCAACAATGATTTCAATATATGGACTCCTTTATTTTCGTCGCACAAGTGCCGAAGTTCGAAAGGAAGGATAATAATAAGTTTATTGCAGCTGTCATAAATTCTTCACCAAAACCCTTTAAGGTGCATTTAAAACAACATTTCTCATGTTTACTGAACTTTTACTCTTTTTTTTTATATGTAAGTTAAATATTTATAATATTTTATTTCTATAAATCAGTTTATCAATATTCTTAAATATATTTTTTGATTCTCCAAATATTACGATTTTGTGCTATTTTTGATACGCCGAAAATTGTTGTTTAAACTTTTGAGGGCATACAAATTGAATGAAATGGATGTTTACTGGTGAGAGAATGAGTATATAAAAGCAGAGAGAAGATAAAAGCTTAAATAAGTTGAATTCTAATTTCTAGTTCAAAATCGAGAAAGTACGTAACGTACACATTTTACATGTTAAAGTCCATAAGACAAAAAACTCGTTTGTGCGAGTAGTAAAAATGATTTTTTTTTAAATAAAAAAATACGTATATTTTTTTTTCTTGTAAAGAACAATTTTGTAATATATATATAAATATAATATAAATAATATATATATATTATATATACCATATATTCTGCATATATAAATTATACACAAAAATGTGAGAGGTAATTTAATTGAAATAGAAAGTTCCAATGTAAAGTTGTTTAATTTGAAGATATTCCACTACAAACGCTGCTTTTAAATTATAGGTACATAGAGCTTGAAAAACTTATAAAATTCTTGTCAATTTTGGAAACATGACATGTGAATTAAAACATTTTTGGTTATAAATTATACTATTTTTATTATTTTTACTAGGAAACTTTCGTGGAATTTTGAGCGTAATTCCATTAACGTAGGGGAAGAAAACCTGAACACCTTATTTTCAATTGCTAGCACTTTTTAAACCAGGAAGGAGAGGTTTTATTGTACATGGAAGTCACGCACTGCAATATCCCGAGATTGAAATTTAAGTAGAGTTATCGAATTTTATATGTTATGAATAAAATTTGTAGATGCGTCTTTCCTGTATCGAGAGAGAGAGAGAGAGAGAGAGAGAGAGAGAGAGGGGGGGGGGAAGAGTGAGCAAATAAAATATCCCCGCCTAAACAGGAATAGTAATTAATATCCAATAGGGTTCACGTACACTACGGAAGTTATTAGACTAGTTGGCACTCGACTTGTTTTCCAAAGTAAGAATGCTCGTGCGATTGAAAATATGAGGACTGTAATGCATAAGCTGATGCAAATAATTAAGCGGATGGAATCTTTAAATTAAAAAAAAATATATATATTGAATGGAAAAATATTTCTTGTCTTGACCTCTTTAAATATATGATTTAATTAAACATTTAAATCCTTTAAAGTAAAATTCTTATGGATTCGAAGTCTCAAAATTAAGCAATGACCAAATGAGAATCACTATAGAAAATTGATATTCCTTTAAGAGCTAAAGATCTTTGAAATTTAATGAAAGACAAACGATGTATAAATAATACAATATGGCTTTATTTCTCAAAGTACAATCGATATTCATACATTTTTTTCACCAAATCATTACAGGAGGATATAGTTATCGAGGATCTAGACCCAAACTCTAACATTCTGATCCCAAGAGCAGCTAGCCAATGCCATTCCATTAGGCGACATGCAGATGGAAGTTACTCGATTTTCATGACCAGCTAGCATACCTTGAAGGAAGAATTAAAAAACGTGAATTCATTAACTCATTTAAAAAAAAATATTTTCGACAACTTTAATTTGTTTATTTTAACCTTAGATTTTATTTCAATTTCTCTTACCATTGTGTTGGGCTTTCAGGGTATCCCAGATGTGAATCGAATTGTCATCACTGCCGCAGAATATAAATCTACCACTGAGGGAAAGAGCACAAGATGTGAATCCAGGTTTCGAGCTAGGTGGTTTGAATGTTGCTAGTTGCTGATCCGATCTCAAATCCCACAACCTAGCCGTTTTATCTTCAGAGGCAGTTACAAATCCCTGACTTGATGGATGATACTGTAAGAAAGACGTCTTTATGAACATCTTGTTTTATTATATATTTGATTTATAAACATCTTCAAAATGTCAAAATTATTTCATTAAGGGATTCATTTCAAGTTAAAGTTGAAAGATCGAGAATTAATGCTTGCGTTTTTTACTTACACAAACGGAATTGACATCCGACTCGTGCCCAAAGAAAGTTTGTTTAGCTGTTTCTTCTCTGATATCCCAAAGCTTGCAAGTTCTGTCAACTGACCCAGTAATGTATGTACTCATATCCGGGCCTAAACTCATAGTACAAACATCTCCAGCGTGAGCAGGAAAATCTGTCGTCTTTTTATTAGCTTCCAGATCCCATATGCATCTGAATTATTAATAGAATAGTTAAATTAATATTTTATATTTTCTGTCTTGAAAAACTGGAATCTTTCATATATTTACACTTTCATATCTCCTGAACCTGTGATAAGTTTCGAGTCTTCCAGGAATCTGCACGAGGAAAGAAATCCTTCGTAGCCCAGAAGTTCTCGTACAATTTTGGCAGATCCAGTCGAGTCTCGATTGTTTACATCGTAAACAGTGCACATATTATCCATGCCACCACAGGCCACAAAATTTCCCGAAGGAGAAAAAGCTACGGACATGACCCATGCTGATCTTAAGGGGATAACCTGAACTTTATTCCCTGTCCAGGAATCCCAAATAATTAGCTTTCCATCTAAAGATCCGGTCACACAATGCCTGAAAAGTCAAGGCATGTCGGAAATTTAATGTTCTAATATTATTTATATTAAATTATACACTATTGGTCAGAATGATGAGTTTACCTCTTTTCCAATGATCGTTTAAGTTCTCTTAAATTTAATTACATCAATGATTACATTTTTTCTTTTAAGTAAGTTAAAAGCAATCAAAACTCTGCTTTGTTAAAACGAGCCCTGAACGAAGTAACTTTGTCAATTTTTTTAAATAATGAATTTTTTCCATTTATTGGGCTCATTTTAAAGGTAAATTTCTATAGAATTTGATAGACTTATTAGAGTCATTACAGGAGATCACCTATTGACTTCGTTTTCACCTATTTTTAATTCGTTTGCCTATGTATGTCATCTATTTTGTCACTTTGTTACTCTTTCATCTTTTTTTAGACGGTTACGCGGCGCCGCCGCCGCCGCCGATTCGAATTCGGTGCGGTGGCGTATCAGTCGCATTATAATAATTATAATGATAATATATCTTCTTGAAATTTATATATATACTTGTATGTACATATTTTATCATACCATGAACTAGGATTTTTTTTATTAGATTTAATATTTAAAAATTTTTTCAAATTCCTTATACTTTACCGGCTTTAATTTTTGCAGGCACCTTACTTGAAATCAATTAGAGAAAATGCATTTCAGCAAGTAGAAAATGTTCCTTATCGTTTTCATTATATTTATCTGCTACGAACCTTAAATTCTAATTATTAGCTTTCCAATATGATGTCTGGAAACCTGAAGTATCCGCTTTTAAATTTCAGCGAATTGTCTCCTCCAATCACTTAATTTTAGCACAATCGCACTGGTATAGTTCCTTTAGTCTATTCAAAATCCCTTGAAATTCTTTAAAATCATTTAAATCTTGTTAAATGCAAAATACATTTTTTTAATATCGAATTGTTTATTTATTTTGACTTAGTTCCCCTCGATTTGTTAGAATATTTGTTGATTTCTTTAGAATTCATTTCGATTCTTTGGACTTTTGAAATCTTTTGAATTCCTTTGAATTACTCCTGAATTCTAAATTTAAATTTCGTTGATTTGGACCGGTGGTCAAAGTTTGTGTTTTACTTTTAGCCAAATTTTTTGGTATCTCTGTAGAATATTTTGTCACCTATTTTGACCGATAGTGTAGTTCCAAAATTTAGCTTTAAGATCTTTTTAAAAACTCACCTACTGTCTCCACTGTAATGAACTGAATTCACTTTATTAATATGACCTTTAAGCATCTTTTTTGTTGACATTTTTACTTTTGGGGCATCGGCTACACTGCTGCAAGCTTCTTCCAATGTCGTATCTTTTTGCTTAGACTGATCATCCTGAATTCATGGTTCAAAAAGTTTTTAATAAACCATACTTATATTTAAAAAGTTTTATTATGAAATAAAATAAGAATTTAAAATTTAAATGGCGTCACTGGTGTTTTTTAAGAAAGAGGGAAATTTAAAGTAAACGGATATGAATACCTATTATTATGAAGACCAATTTGTAATAAAATGCTAATATTTTTCATATTAATAATGTTTATTACGGATAATTGTAAAATAGTACCTTGCACTGGTTGATTAAATCCTCGAGTTCTTTCTTCAGGCCTGCCGTCTCTGGATCCTCCTTCCCCATTTTTACACCTTTTTCGATAAAAGCAGAGTCGGAGAGAAAAACTGCACTAAACTAACTACTGATGATCGATGGAAAGATACTACGAACTAGTTTCCGTCAAAACGTAAAAGAAGCCTCAGTAGCGACTACTGTCCCAGTAATCATATTAAATCAACATTTAATCCCATTTGTTGGACATTACCTCAGCTCTTACGCGTAATTAAATTAGTTTCTTTTTATTATAAAAAAATACCGCAGAAAAATTCCTTTTAGATTATAAAATATAAACCGTGTCCAGAAATTTAGCTTGCTGAATTTTTAATTCTTGTGACTTTATAGCTTCCAAAAAGATTCAAGGTTACAAACCAAAACGAAATTTAAAATTGAAAGTGATTATTATACCGGGGTGGCTACTTGACATAGTAACCGAGAAGTTCAAGTTTTCATTATTTTAATAATTATCTATACTATATGAACTAGTTTGATGTTTCAGATGTCTAGTCCTCTAGTCTGACGTTTTTTAAAAATATTTATTGGAATAAAAAAAAAAGTTGCCAAAATTCCAAATACCTAAAATTTTAATTTATTTACCAGAAGAAACTAACATGATTTTAAGGAATTTCAAAGCACAAAAAGACTTTAAAAGATTTTTAAAAATTTCGAAGCATGCTAAGAGATTTTGATTGACTTGATTTAAAGGGATTTTTAAGAGTTTCAAGTAATTTTAAGTGATTCATTTAAAATGTCTTGAAATCACTTAAGATTCTTAAAATCTCTTGAATTCTTTAGAAATCCATTGAAATTCCATACAATCACTTGATATCACTTAAGACCTTTTAAAATGCCTTGAAATTCCTTAAAGTCACTTAAAATTTGATGAAATTCTTTTAGATGTTTGGAAATCTTGTGAAATCTATAGAAATCTTTATAAAGATTCTCTGTTTATAACTCTTTTAATTTCTTTTAAAAATCTCTTAAAATCTTATGAAAACTTTTGAAAATCCTTAAACTATTTTGAATTTTTTTAAACATCCTTTAAAGTTCCTTAAAATCTCTTGAAATTCCTTGAAATTCCTTAAATAGCAACACCTCGTAAACGTCTTCTATAGTAAATAAATAAAATTAAAATGGTTTTTAAATTTTGTTGATATTCTTAAGCCAATAAAAAACAAATAAAAAAAGTTTGGT
>JAUESI010000034.1:3338990-3359367 GCA_032275145.1 Synergus laeviventris
AATAAATAAAATTAAAATGGTTTTTAAATTTTGTTGATATTCTTAAGCCAATAAAAAACAAATAAAAAAAGTTTGGTCAGACTCAGCAGTTTCAACCAATACTGTATGTACGAGAAAAAGTATTTTTATCTTTTCCATTAAAAAAAAAGCATTTTACAATTTTTAGCTATATTGTATTTCAGGATAATTATAGAAGGAAAGTCATTAATTAAAATAAATCTTAGCGTTTGTGGTTAATAGAAATGTTACTTTTAGTTGACCGGGACAAATTGAAAAACTTGAACGGGAAAAACTATGGGAAATTTAAAATCGTCCGTCGAATCGCTATCATGGATTACACTTTTAAATTTTAGAAATTCTCAAAAGTATTTCAAACTCAAGAAGCCGAACACATCGCCGTCTTCCTTAAATCGACCTATAATAGCTTATCAAACCGTGAATAAAATTCAGGCGAGCGTAACCATCCGGAATAGGAAATTGACGAAGACTGTCAACTCGTTGGTCTAGAATCTAGATCCATTTTTTTGTTAGGATCTGTGAAAAAGCTAATCTTGTAGGCTTCAACTTTCTCATATAAATCACAAATTTCGTATTCTGGCTTTCAGTCTCGTACAAAGATTTCAAATGAAAAGACGATTATATAGAATTTTTATTTTGGAATCAATAGTTTCATTAGTGTAAAATATTCTGTAAGTGCAATACTGAAAGTACAAGAAAGTGTTTTTGGACATAATATTACATTGGGTTTTTAATTTTTGCAACTGATGTAGAGCAAAGAAATAAATTTTTTAAAAGCATAAAAGTATAGCGTTTTGAATAGAAAAAAATGGTTTTCTGAAAAGGAAATTGTTGTAACCTTTATAGGGTTCAAGATAATAAGATGTAATAAGATATCAAGTTAAAACTTTGGAAGATTAAATAGAAGGCACTAATAAACGTCTCTGAGTACTGCAATAAAAAAAATTATAAACGTTTAGATGTTTACAGACGTTCCTTAGTGCCTCTTACTTAGTATTTAAATTCTCAAAGTTTTAATATAACTATATCTTATTTTTCCCCGTGTGCGCGTATATATACGCAGCGAAACAAATTTTTACTTGAATTCTTTTTTCTAAAAAAAAGGAATTCGAAATCTAATAACATCAAAATTTATTCTCTATTTAAAAAAAAGTAAATATATTATTGTGATATTATCATCTCAATAAATGTGAAAATGGCATTGCAGAGAAAAAATTCCGGTAAGGTGGGAATCGGAAATTTAGTATCCATTTTAAAAAATGATTGTAATTAAAATAGAAGTCTACTGCTTTGAGAATAACAACAAAATCATATAAGAAAATTTGATAAATCAGTATATAAGGGAGGGGATAGAATAATGCAGGTGGATCTTGAGTTACATAACAGTTAACCAGTACGATGTAATATTTTGCATTATGATATTTAAATATGTTATCTAATGGATTATTATAATTTTTCAGCTAATATAGCATGTCCAGTGAAGTAGTGTATCTCCTAGTTTTCGTGGGCTTGTTCCTCAGCTTTGTAAATAGTGAAATATTACCTAGAACGTGTAATCAAAATTTAAAACGAGATCGCTACGTTAGTAGAAACAACGTTAATTCTTCTTGTGACTGCGATGAATCGAGAAAAGCCCCGAGGATGTTGACCTGGTCCAATCAGAAGAGAAAATGTTCTTTTATGAATGTGGATAATGACGGTAATTTAAAAAAAATGTAATATAATATAAAGTTATTTTTATTTTTATTTATCATCAATACCGCATATATCTGTCAGTATATATACTGTTATATATTTACAGTACGTTTTTAATTTTAAATTTGTGTCTTTCAAGATTGTTATTATTTCGCTACCGTAGCAGAAAATGTTTCAAAAGAATTATTATATATATAGTCTCGGTACGTAATTTTTTGTGTATAATTATAATACATGAAAGTGACCACTTCCTCGCATATCTTTATTACTTTGGAGCAGCTATAGCGATGTCAACCATGTTAAAGTACCGGTTTGTATAATTATAAATGACAGTAAATTGTTTTTTACATTATTAAAAAACTATAATCTAAAATTCTATTATATTGTTATAAAATGTGAATATAATTTTTTTTTTTACATTTAAAGCGAATACATTGGTGAAAAATTAGATATTAATCAAATTTTGATGGGGTTTTAAGAGCAGATCCCTTTAAATTTTTTGAGCGTTTCGGAGCAATTGATGCTTTTGGAACGGTTCGTACAATTTTTGCTCTTATTGAGTGTGTGTGGGACGTGGGTGTATCGGCGTAAACTCAAGCCGTAAAGTCGTAAACTTCTCATTTCCGTATGCGGTGGAGGACGTAGTACAGAAGTTAGAAGTACAGTAAATTACATTTAGTCGGAGCCGCGAGCGCCGAGCCGCATGTTTGTGGAGATTTTGTCGGTTTTTCCTAGTTATTTGACAATTGCGCGAAAATGAATGCAAAATACCTAGTATATTGGTGCTTTTTAGTGCTGTTTTTCACAATCTGCGAGGTAAACTCCTCGACAATAGATGGTAAATCCACCTTTTTTGTAGTATTGTATTTTTCGAGAAATTCTGAGATGTATGAATTGTTTTTGCTCCCTGCTCCAAGCTCCAAGGGTTACTTGACCGAGATTCTCAATTTCATGTGATAAATACTGTATGGTTAAAGGTCTTTATAACCTTTTACTTTTTTCTCATAGTTTTACTCCTCTTCCAAATACATTATATTATAATGTAGATAACCAATTTATTATATTTTAAACTCACCTTATTTTCTTTTTATATTAAAAGTTTGTAATTAACTTGATGTGTCATGGTTTGTTTCATATTTTGTGAAAAATAATCCTATGCCAATATTCTAGTTTAAAAAAAGTCATTGTTTGTATTTTTTTAGAAGATTAGTGCAAATTTCAAAACCTTGACGTATTTTAACATGAATAAAAAAAATGAATACTTTATATCAGTTTCTTAAAATTGTCAGATTGTCAACTATAATAATTTATTTCTTTAATTGATAATTTTTTAATTAATATTTATTTATAGAATATTAAAAGTGAATAGAGAATATTAAACCACATCCTTTTATTTCTTTTCCCAAATTGAAGCATTATTGAATCAAATTATAGGAATACAATACAAACCAGCCTAATAGAAAAATATTATTTATTAACAAATTAATGAGAAACGCTTTGTATTAGAACAGCGAATTTTTATTAAAATATTAATCTTTTAGCAAATAACAAAAATAAGAGTTATTTAAATTAAAATCAAAAATATAGAAAAAAGCTGTTAATAATTAAGAACACTCTTTATCTTTCATGTTGCTCAATGCATCTCGAGATTATGGAAGATTCATTATTCCTATTAGAATTACCGGAAATGAAGGATTTTACTTAATATTATTTTTTATTACGTAATTAATATTTATCCAAATTTTTTATTATCTCGACTCAATTTATTAATCTCATTTAGAAAATATGAAACTAAAGAGAAATTGAACTAAAACTTTCTCCAGAATTAGCTTTTCTTTATCGCTTCCCTTATTTTTTGTCGTTTTTTGTCATCTCTTATATTCTGTGAAGTAATTCGTGGCCTACGTGACCACCGTCATTTTGTATATAGAAAAAAAAACTTTTTCACCCTTGCTTGCCTCAGAGGGAACAGAAATTCTAAATTAGAAACGCACGTATGATTTTGGACTTCTATTAATAGATCTTAATGCTTCTGAAGAAATTTGATGTGCTTAGATAGAACTTTCAACCTGGCTTTCATCACATGTTTTAATGTTTTAAATATTTTAATTAAAGCAATAAGCTTGAGAGGGTTTTAAATGCGTTTTTCAAAATTGATTTATTTTTAACTAAATTTTGTTCATGAAAATAAATCAAACATGATTGTTTTCATTTAATTATTTTGAATGACTTTTTATAAATAAAATCTGTCTTGCAAATTATATTCTTTAATCTATTTCTTAGAAATCCTTGCGAAACGTGACTTCAGCCACGTTGAGTAAAAAAGGCTCGAGTGAAGGCTCGGTGCATGCACTGAACGTAATGCGGTTCCTCGGCACTACTTTTTCAGATGACTAACACTGACTGAACTATCAGATCAATTCAGATCTGACGATGGCTTTAATTTTCTTGTGCATTATTCAAATTACAAAAATTACGTAATAATAAATCTAGTTATCATTTTGCAACATATTAATGATAATTGACAATTCAATTTACAAGAATTTAAAAACATTCAAAGGGATTTAAAAAAATCAGAAACAGGTTTACATTTTATATTGAAAAAAACTTATTATTTATATGTAGTAATTATATATTTAACAATTTTTAACCAGATTTCAGAATCAGAATTCATGCTTCCGTATTAGATTGCTAGTAATTTTTTAATTGATATGATCCCAAAGATATTAATTGAAGAGCCTACGCTTCGTTGTTAAAATTAAATTAAGTTAATTATTTAAATTTAATTAACAAATCATTTCAAGCTTTTGAAGCTTGTCGAGAGCGGAAATATTTGCTCTTCGAAAAAAAGTGATCTGTGAACATTGGCTCCTTCCTCAGAGTAATGAATTCATATTTTTATTTTTATTACCACTTATTTATTATTTATTAAATCCGAGGGGGACTTAAAGCATTTTATAAAAATACTATAAAAGAGTTTTTTTTATTATGATTTTATTATTAGTCTCTCTCTCTCTCTTATTTTACCAAATTTATAAAATTTGGTTTTTCAGACGTTGTCGTCATTACCGTCGCCTCAAATGACACCGATGGATTTAAAAGATACGTCAGGTCCACGAGAGTGTATGGATTCGAGGACAAACTAAAGATTTTAGGATTTGGAGAAGTTTGGAAAGGTGGAAATATTCGAAAATTTGCAGGCGGAGGCTACAAAGTAAACCTTTTAAAAAATGCTCTCGAAGAATATAAAGATGAACCAGAGAAAATTATTGTCTTCACAGATAGGTAAAGGACATGATTAAATTCTTCCATTAATGAAGTATATAATATTTATTGAAGCAATAAAGCAAATTTTAAACTGTAAATTCTTTTCTTATTTTTGCAGCTACGACTTGATATTTTTGGCAGACTTGGATGAAATTTTAGAAAAATTCAAGGAATTCGACTCGCGAATTCTCTTTTCTGCCGAAGATATTTGTTGGCCAGAGAAATCTCTTGCTTCAAAATATCCGTCTGTTGCTAGAGGAAAACGATTTTTAAATTCTGGGGGATTTATTGGATACGCGGCTGATATCTATTCTATTGTAGCTAACAAAGAAATTGAAGATGAAGGTGATGATCAGCTCTTTTACACGAAAATTTATCTGAATCCGGAATTGAGAGAGAAACACAAAATCAAATTGGATCATAAATCTGAAATTTTTCAGAATCTCTACGCAGCAGTAGGTGTGTAATTAGAAAGAAATAACTGGATTTTATAGACCTATTCAAACTAGTACAAATTGTATTTGATTTCGTTAAAAGTTTTAAAAGGTAAAATAACTTAAATTTTAGCTGACGTTGAGTTGAGATTCAAAGGAAACGAACCTTATCTTCAAAATACTGCTTACAACACCGTCCCGTTAATTGCTCACGGAAATGGACGTAGTAAAATAGCTTTGAATTACCTCGGAAATTATTTAGCCCAAGCCTGGAGTCCAGAGGAAGGTTGTTTGAATTGCTGGGACGATGCTATTGAATTGCCGAAGACTAAACCTGAAACTTATCCAGTTATTTTGATTGCTATTTTCATCGAAAAACCGATGCCTTTCTTGGAAGAATTTTTTGAAAAGATCTACGGTCAAACTTATCCGAAATCAAAACTGCATCTTTTTATTCACAACTATATCCCTTATCATAAACAAACCGTTGATAACTTTATCGAAAAACACGGAGACGAATACAAGAGTATCAAGCAAATTTCACCTGATGATGGAATTGAGGAAGTTGCGGCTCGAAATTTGGCAATGTAAGAATTTTAAAGCAAATTAGTTCCTAATTTTGTCTTTAGATTATATATTTTTTGTTGTAAGAAGGAGAGAGTTTTTTTTTATTACTTTAATTTTAACATGAATATTTCAATTATAGGGATCATTGCTTAATGAAAAAGTGTTCTGGATATTTCTCGGTTGAAGCAGAAGCGCATTTAGACAATGAACACACCTTAAGATTGCTGGTAGAACAACAAAGAGGAATTCTTTCTCCGTTACTTATAAGACCATTTAAAGCTTGGAGTAATTTCTGGGGAGCCGTTACCGATGACGGATTTTATGCGCGCAGTTCTGATTACATGCAAATTATCCATAATGAACGAAGGTATGACTAAAAAAATAGTACAAACTCTATGATACCTAGGAACTAGTCTTTAAAGTATTTGACTTTTATTGCTTCAAAATAGCTTTTAAACATAAGGAGAGCATTATAACTTTCCATTTTTTTACAATACAATTTTAAACTTCCCGAATGTCACGAAGTCTTCTAAGAAAATTAAGTCAAATATCCAATATTTTTTTTTATTAAACTCAGCAACATACACTTTTGTGTACGAATGCTTATTCTACCAAATTCTAAATATTTACGATTATTTATTCAGAAAATCAATAGAAAAGTTAGAAATGTATGCGTCTCTCTCATATCGTACTTATTCCACTCAATTATATTTTAATTAAATTTATTCCTCGATTTAAAAACTTTTTTCTATCTTGAAGATATAGAAAAGTACCAACTCTTTCGTTGGGCCTCTCAAATCAAATTGTTTTAAATCATATATATATATTAAAAATTAGTATTTGGAATACGAAATATTATGAATCTGTATTTGAAAAATTTATATATACTTAATCGAAGACAATAGAGAAATCAGTCTTGAAAGATCTACGATCAATGCTGTACATATTGTCAGCTGTGCATTCGTAGACTCCAGCATCCATCTGAGTGGTAGGATCAATCTCCAATTTTGATTTAATCTTGTCTTCTCCAATTTGCCACTCGTGCACCTAAAAAAGTATTTACGAGGAAAACGAGAATTTTTTAAAAACAATTTTTCGTAAAATAGTAAGTTTCTTTTTCTGGAAAACTTACATGTAGATAAAGATGAGTATATATTTCGTTGCCATCTTTATACCATGTTATATGAGGTCTAGGAGTTCCACGAGCAACGCAAAGAAAAGCAATTTTATGTCCGAGAACGTATTCCAAATCAAAATGAGAGGCGAGAATAATTTTTGCACCCTAGAAATAAAGTAAAATATATAGATTATTTTCAATACAACAGTAAAATTGGATTATATTTTGAGTAACTTTAATGATTAATTACTTACATGTTGATTGTTGTAATACTGATCACTTTCCGGATCGCGGTATTTTCCAGTGATCGGTAGACCAATTTGAACCCGAGATTTGCTTCTACTTCTTGCGCGTCCTCTTCTGGCAGAAATTTCTTGTGAAATTAAGAGAAGTAGGGCAAAAATAATTAGCATCGATATCGTGCGAGACATGGTATTCTGAAATAAATTTAAAAAATTAAGCTATCGGTACCAAGTACCAATAATTCAAAATAAAAAATTAAATCGGGAAAGAGGAAAATCGGGGATTTATTTTTTAGTCGAAATTGTTACTAATGCAAGATTTAAAAGCTGAGTTAAAATTTTTTAATTTAGAACTTTTTCAAATTTAAAGTCACTCACTTAAAAATTATTCAATTTTGAAACACTTTGAATTTTAAATTATGAAGTTTGATTCGTTTGAAATTAAAAAATGTTTATAACTTTATTTCATATCAAATTTTTAATAAATATTCAAAATATTCACTTCCTCACCTTTAATAAAAAATTTTTAAATTTTATTCACTTAAAATTTATAAATTTTTTTTTTTAAATTTCTAAAAAAATTTCTTTCACTTTGAAGACCTGAATTTCAAAATTTGATTGGTTGAAAAGAGGAAATAGGCTGGGATTTTTTTCTGCTATAGAAATGGCCACCCTGTGAGATTTCGATATTAAAATATTCTTTTGAAACTCATGCTCTGATTACTTACAAGTTCTTCGGACTGTGTTCGTGGACGATACAGAACTCCGATGTAACTGACAAGCCTCTACTCATTACTTCCCTAGTATCTCTCCTATCCTGTCTATTACAGTGTTATAGTTGATATCTCCTAACTACAGTCGTTTATACTGTTCGCCAAATTCAGAACCCGACTCTATATCTCCAATATCATCTTCAATTATTAAATTCTATATTAAAACAAGGCACACCAAAACTAATTCAAATTAAAGTACGGTGAGTTCTAAAGTTTTCGAAGATTTAATTTAGAAAGAAGGGCAACTTTTGATCACAGAAGTGTAGTTTATAATCTTATAATTATACAATCTTTCAACAAGGAGTTCTTTTCTCTGGAAATAATTTCTAGACGAATTTTGTAATCTCAGAAAGATTTAGCACAATAACAATGAATTTACAACTTATCTGAGAAAGATTCTTTCAAGATTTTATTTTATTTATGAATTTGACTTTCAGAGATCAATTGTCATACGAGTGAAAACTAAATATGTCCAGTGGACCCGAGGTTTGAAGTAGCAGATATATTACCCCACTCGGATCCAATTATTTCTTAATAAAAAGGATCTAGGGGACCTTTGCTGTATTGACAGTGTCTATAACGCAATAGGTGAAGAGCAAAGGCAAGGAAAAAAAGAATACTAGGTCGCATTTAGTTTCTTTTAGCATATTTAATCATTTTGTTTAGACTTGGATGTTTTTAATTAAAAACGTGTTTGAAAGTTTATTTGATTTTAGAGAACGGAGGGAATTGAATTCTTAATTTAAACAATTCTGATTTCTCGAAAGAGAGTAAAAAATTCTTAGCTTGAGAAATTTAGTTCTCTAAATTTTCTTCGAATTATTTACTGACAGAAGCGCCTTTAAACATCATATATTAAATTATCATTTTAATTTTTGATATCTCAATAGAAAATGAACACTTGATACAAAATTCTTAAAAAAATTATTTTACAGAAGAGAAATTTTGTTAGGATTGAATATTTTAGTAAATGAAAAAAAAACTATTAAAATGATTCTTTATTGTACACATCTATTAGCCTAGTGGAATTATTTTCTTATTACTATATCTCTGCTTATATATATATATATATATATATTTGCTTATATTTATAGGTTTTGAACCTATAATAAATATTAAAGGCTTTCAAATTTATTTGAGAACTATTAATTTAAATTTAAAGAGAAAATAATTGAAAATTTTTTTTATTATCTCTGATAATTTTTTTAAAAGTAAGTAGAAATAGACAAAATATGTAACACGATCTGAAAAAAGGGTCCTTAACGTCCAAAAATCATTTTTCGGATTATAGTAATTTTATGTAAAATAAACGACGCTGTTTAAGATTATTAAGTTAGAATGACTTCTTATCAGATTACGTCACATATTTGAGAGGGAACTCAAAAGGAATTTTAAAAGATATAGTCAGTCTTTCAGTTTGTCTTTCATTTTGAAACAAGTTTTCTTAAAATTAACCGATCCTAGTCAATATATTCTTAAAACTGCTTTCGCTACGAATTATAAATTGGTGCTATTCGTGATAGGAGAGTTTATTGTTAGTAAGAGAACATAACATAATCGGTTTTGAAACCACGACGATCCACTGAATACTGATTGTCAGCCTGACATTCATAATACCCTGCATCCTTTTGCGTCGCAGGATCAATTTCCATTTTAGATTTCACTGTATCGTTTCCAATTGGCCATTCATGAACCTGCAAAATTTTTTAATTAAATATTTATTTCAAATATATTTAGTCCGGAAATTCATATTTTTTTAAGGACTTATTAAGGCAGTATTCTACTTGAACGCCCGAAAAGAAAAAGCTATTTTTGTGAATTTTTTCTGAAATTATTAATAATGATATCGATGTTTCATTTATTTTATGCACTTTTTATACATAAAAACGACCGTCAAAGTCGACTCGTTAAAAAGTATATGTAGGTCCGCGCTGTTTTAAGTATCTTAAAAACTACTGAACCGATTGCTATGAAATTTTAACGACATACATATTTTGTAGACTTATATCAACCGTCTGAACTAGGATTATTTTTATATTTAATTTCAACTATATCTTTTTTGCAAAAAATCATTTTTTTCGTTTTTCTTTGTTTTTTTTGTCGCCATTTGTTATTTTTGCATGTATATTAGAAATCCTAGTTCAACCGGTTGATATAAGTCTACAGAATATGTATGTGGTTAAAATTTCATAGCAACCGGCTCAGTAGTTTTTGAGATATTTAAAACAGCGAGAACCTACCTACTTTTCAAGGAGTTGACTTTGACTGTCGTTTTTATATATAAAAAGTGCACAAAATGAGTAAAAACAATTTTTGAAATGTATTTCAAGAGTGTATTTGTTAAGCTTAACAAACCTTACATCGATATCATTATTAATAATCTCAGAAAAAATTCACAACAATAACTTTTTTTTCGAGTGTTCCAAGTAGAATACTGCCTTATGAAATTAGATCGAATCCATTTCAAATCGAACACATTGATTGAATTCAGTTAGTAATTTTATTGGAAATGAATTCTACCACTTTAGTTAATTAGTCTGCCTAATTTTAAATAGATTCAGTCAATCATAAAATTGTAAACTTACCTGGAAAAAGTTGTGATGGTACAATTCGATACCATCCTTAAACCAAGTGATTTCAGGCCTAGGAAGACCAACAGCCATACAGAAAAATGTAATTTTTCTTCCGAGCATATAGTCCAACTCAAAATGTGACGATTTTACAATTTTAGCTCCCTAAAATTAAAAATTTTAATTTAGTTTTTTGTAATTAAACTTATATTTACCCTCATGTTCCAAAAAATTCCAGCTCAATTTCTCTCTTTTGGCAAGGTACGAAACGGAAAAAACTCATTCCAAAGTTAATAGTTTTTTTTTTTTCAAAATCGACTCACATCCTTATTTTCGTAATAATTAACGCTGGCGGGATTTCGATTAAGATTCGGCATATTGTGAATTCCGAACCGATTAATATTCCCTACTCTTCCACGTCTGCTTCCTCCCCTACCACCTCCCTTTGCAGCTTCCACATAAATAGAGGCCATTCTCAGCAGCATTAAACAATAAAACCACCATTTCATCATTTACCCTGACATTAAAGAATCATTATTAGAGTTCCGAATAAAATCCCAACTTCAGTAAATCAAAATACAGAACTTTTAAAATTTATTTTTATTTTTATTCCTTCTAACCAGCATTTGTGAAGATATATACAAAGGACCCTAGTTTCAAAATTGAAGAATCAAGTAATGAAATGTTGGTACTATTTAAAAAAATAATATGTAAATAGGCTTTAATCTTAAGTAGAATATCTTAGTTTTAGCTTATAGCGCAAATGGAGACTAAACAATTATTGTTTACCAAAATTTTGGAATGAGGAACGATTTTTTAAAGGACAAATTTAATTAAAATATCTTACCGCTTTAAAAAAAACTTGTGTTCCTTATGGATAAAGTGCACTGAATGAAACCGTTTGTCTCTAGAGCCTAAAATATGAGTGGACCATAGTA
The DNA here is from genome assembly GCA_032275145.1 of Synergus laeviventris. Taxonomy (NCBI): domain Eukaryota; kingdom Metazoa; phylum Arthropoda; class Insecta; order Hymenoptera; family Cynipidae; genus Synergus; species Synergus laeviventris. The sequence continues at coordinate 3,350,612 of JAUESI010000034.1, forward strand.
GATAGAAACGCAAGCAGTGGTGAGAGAGTTATGAATCTCAATTGGATAATTATAATAACCCATTGCCAGCAAGCTCATCGTAACAATCACAATGATAGTGGTCATGGCTTCCCAAAACATTCAGCGGCATTGTTATGAGACAACAATGTTTTTATGATAAAAGTTTGGCCGCTAAAATCAAAGAGAAAAATTCCCGATCCATTGAAGTAAATGTTTGAAAATATGATAGGAAAAGAGTGTATTTTTATAGGATTTTTTCATGTTTCAGGGGTCTCTGGAATGTGCCGTTTATCAGCAGTTGCTACCTAATTAACTCAACGATTATTAAGAACAAAGAAACTCGACCCTCGTACTCGGAAGGTGATTTAGATCCGGATATGGCATTTGCTTCAGCTAATAGAGAAAGGCTTATATTCATGTATGTCAGTAATAGATTAGAGTTTGGACATCTGGTTATTCCTGATTCGTTTGACACTACCTTGACGAATCCTGACTTGTATCAGATTTTTGATAATAAGCTTGATTGGGAAAAGAGGTATATTCATGAGAATTATAGCAAAAATTTTGAAGAGGGTCAAGTACCTATTCAGGTAATTATTTTTTAATTTGAACTCATTGGAGTTGAATCAGAAATTAATAATTAAATACTTATGTTTTTACAGCCTTGTTCAGATGTTTATTGGTTCCCTATTATTAATACAAGAATGACCAAAGAGATGATAGAAATTATGGAAAATTTTGGTCAATGGTCTGATGGATCGAATAAGGTATAAACTAATTTTCGTTTCGAACATTTTAAAAAACTTCAGGAGTCGTTAGCCTCTCATCTACACTCTGAAACCTAATGAGAATTATTTTAAAAAGAGTTCTTTTAGTATAGTAGATTTTTAAAAACCGCTGGGAAAAGTTTTGATATGTTTTATTAAAACTAGGAATATTGAATTTAGATTTCCTATTTATAATAATGAAATTTTCGTATAATAAAACCTTTTGACAGGACTCCAGATTAAGAGATGGTTACGAAAATGTGCCAACACGTGACATTCACATGAATCAAGTTCACCTTGAGCGGCAGTGGCTTTACTTCCTCAAGGAGTATGTCAGACCTCTGCAGGAGCTAGTGTTCCTCGGATACTATCACGATGTAAGATATCATTTTATTAAAATTATTCCAATCCTTTCTAGGATCCCAGACTTGAAACTGGCTATGAAGCTGTTCCCACACGCGACATTCACATGACCCAAGTTGGTTTTGACGAGGCTTGGTTAGAATTTCTCAAAGAGTACGTCAGCCCCTTGCAGCAGAAAATATTCACCGGATACTTGGACTACGTAAGCCAAAAAATTATTCGGAAGTCGGACTACTTGATAACTTCATTAAATTAATTCTGAAGGACGAAACAGTTAAATATTTCTTTGGATATCAATATAACTAAAAGAAACTTTTACTGCATCTTCTTAAAAATTTTAATTAATGAATTACAATTGTAAAAAGGTTTCGCACAATATTGTAGAAGGTGATAAAGCCGCTGGCTCGTACTTTGAGAAAAAGCACCTTGCACTTACATAACTCTCCACGTAGTTTAGCCAACACTTGTTATGTAAATAAGCTTCCGACTTTAGGATTATTACATTCTATTTTTTTTAAGAATTAAGAGTAGATTTTCAGGATACTTCTAAAACGTGATAATAAGGTTGCAGTCATCATAGCTTGTCAGCGAATCACCTTTTTTCATCTATTTTGAATTTTTTTCACTTTTTTCAACTATTTTGAAAATTTATCACCTTTTTTCAATCGATACAGTTGAATCGTATGAAAAATGATTAACATTGTAATTATATGATAATTCAGAGTTATTTGCGAAATTATATCTTTTACATTTTTTTCTTAAATCCTTAAAAACTGAATTCAATTGAAAATTAAAAGGTTTTAAAATCTTTGAAATCCACTGAAATTTCTTAAAAATCTTTAAACTCTTCTGAATTTTTTTTAATTCACTTCGAATTCTTTAAAAATATTTAGAATATCTTGAAAATCCTTTAAATAACTTAAAAACTATTGAAGTCCTTTTAAATTTCTTTAAATTATTTACCATCTTTAAAACTCCTTTGTAATATTTTGAAATCTATTAAAATCCCTTTAAATTCCTTAAAATCACCTAAAATATTTTGAATTATTAAAGCCCTTGAAAATCCTTAACATCTTTGAAATCTCTCAAATCATTTAAAACCTTTTTAAATAATTTCAAATTTGTTTATATTGTTTAAAATCATTAAAAGTGTCTTAAAATCGTATGAAAATATACAAACTGTTTCATTCAAAATATCTCGAGATTTTTTTAATCGCAAAAGAAATCTTTAAACATCGTTTGAAATTCAACGAATTTATCTTATTAATATCGAATTGGTTTGAATTTTTTTTGAATTGTTTTGAAATAGCCCAAAATTGTCTTAAATTGTTCTTCAATTCTGTTCAAATCACCTTGAATTATTTTTAATAAAATAATTTTTATTTCTTCAGAATTTACATCGAACTCTATTGAAATATTTTCTATTCTTTTGAATTCTGTTCAATTCCTCTGGAATTCATATTTCAAGTGTTTTATTTTTGAAAAAAATAAAAAATTTTGTTTACGGTTTTCTAAGAAATTTTAAGATAATGTTTATATTTATGACGTTAAGGAAAATTTTAAACTTCAATTTGAATTCTTAATTTAAATTTTATTGACTTTTATTGGAGGTACTGTGATGACTGAGGTTGATGAACTGGTTTACGCTTCAATCCCATTTTCCGAATTTTTAAATAGGTATTAATTAATCCTTTTTGTTTGATTTGTAGCCTCCAAGGTCGTTGATGAATTTCGTCGTTCGCTACAGACCTGATGAGCAACCTTCTTTGAGGCCACATCATGATAGCTCCACCTACACGATAAACATCGCCTTGAACAAAGCTGGGGTTGATTATGAGGGCGGTGGTTGTAGATTTATCAGATATGACTGTGCTGTCACGGATACGAAACCAGGATGGATGTTAATGCATCCTGGGAGATTAACCCACTATCACGAGGGATTAAGAGTTACAAAAGGTACTCGATACATCATGATCTCTTTCGTTGATCCTTAAATCGAGATTAATTTAGGAGAGAAAATCACTCACTTATTTTGATTTTCAAAATTTCAAAAAGTCAATTAAAGTAAAAATTGATGAAAAGTCGACTCCTGAAATTTATTATCATCATCATCAATTTAATCATGAACTATCTACGAATGTTCATAATTTCACACAGTTCTTGAAATATAATCACAAAGTTAGTGTTTTCATCGATATAGTTAATAAGATGTGTTCAGAAAAAAACGAGAGGAAATGCAATTATTAACGCACATATCCGATGTGTGTATTAAATTTAGAACTTTTTGACCAGTGAGTTATTTTTGTATTTAAAACATTTTAAGCACTTTTATAAAATCGCGATATTTTTACTTGCTTAATCGAAAGCAGTGACTTAATGTTTGTAAATATGTAAACATATAATAAAGATGTATTAAAAATATATATTAAAAAATATCATTGAGAAGTTATTTGATATAGATTCAAGTCCGTATTTATAAATATTTTCCGAAATTCACTATAATACTATTATCAGTGCTTATTGTAGAGGAAATGTAATATTGCTGAATTTTAAAGCATCATACACCAAGTAAATCTTTAGAGAATAGAAACGGTGATGTTTTAAATTTAAATACACAAGCCGAGCATTCACTATAAAAAAAAATCATGAAATATCTTAACGAAATCAATCACAAAATTCATGTATTAATAAAAAAATATAAAATATAAAACGGGTCGGTTGAAATGATTAAAAACGTTAAGAGCATGTAATTCTTACCATTTCAACAATTTAGTTGCTCAAACTTTTTTTACCAAAAATAATCAATATTTTCCGCTGAAACTTTGGGAAATGAGAAAGAACATAAAAACCTACGTTTAGTGAATATTATTATTTTGAAAAATAAATGTTGTGGCCGATAAAATAGACGACATACGAAATGTTCTTTACCAGTTTCCAAAGTTTCAGTGAAAAATATCCATTATTTGAGGCAAAATAGTTTGAGAAACTGAATTACTGAAATGATAAGTATCACACGCACCTAAAAAAATACTGTAATGTCGACACTTCCTACTATATTTTAGGCACACTCAAGAATTTTTATTTAAGTCAAATGTAAAACTATTTAAAGCAATAATTTTGCCTTAACGTTAAAAGAATAGGAAAGCGTGGGTTGCAATGCAAACCTAAATTTCAAAGTGGAATTTGAATTTTCTACATATTGCCGTAGATTTGGAAATTTAGTTGTACATTTATCTATGCAATATTTTACAATGTTAGGAACATCCTTTAGATTACCATATAATCGTACTGCAAAGTTGCAAAGATTTAAAAAATCGTTTAATCGTACTCTCGAATTATTTACATTGTAAAAAGAGTCTCGTCGAAATGAGAACACATACCTCTCATAGCGCAACAGCTTAAATAATATTACCTCATAGCATTTATTTTCACTTATATCGATATAATCTATGTTGAATCAAGATTGACTGACTGAATAACTCTCAAGTGATTCTCAAAATTCGCTGCGTTTGTATAATGTGCTGGCAACTGCTTTTATCACAATTGGCTCTTCTCTCGAATTTAATGCGGAACTTCCGCGAGTGTAAGCGACAATGATTCGATGAGTAAAATTAATAATATACAAGTGCAAGTCACAACTAACTTTTATCAATTATATTTTATACAGGCTCGGACACGGTACAAAACTTATATTATGTAAAACTTTTGACGAGAGCGAATTCCTCATTCAGAGTTTCCGTTGGAATGTTGAATATTTCGCAAAGATTTACTGATTTTCTGTTCCTTTATTTTCATATATTTTGCTAAAAGCTTCGTTTAATTGAACTAAAAAGATATGTACAGTTTGTTCGCTTTCGTAGAATCGAAATTACAGGTTTAATAACCAGCCCGCTTCAGTTCGTTTAACTGATGAGCAAGTTTCTCTTCCTTGGTTCTTCTAGCTTGGCCCAGCTTTCGACATTCAATGTAGGTGCTGAGAAATCGCTCCACTTCAATCTTTCTGTTTAAAAAGTTTTCAGCTATTTTTTCACTTTTATCGTGACTTTCGTCCGCTGCTCTTTGCAGGCACTCTTTTATGTGGTCAGGTGTAAACACTTCAGATAGTTTATTATATTGCTGAATTAATTGATCGTAGCGGGCTTTCAATTCTTTCACGATTTCCACTTTGTTACCAACCTCTTCTTGCAGTAGTTTTAATTCTTCTTCATTGGCTAGATTTGCAGCTGGAATTTTAAATAGGAAATTGTATCAACATGCTGAATAAAGTATAAAGAGCCCTGAAAATGATGGAAGTAAATTTCTTACTCACCAGCAGTTTTCTCCACCCAATCAATCGTGTCCTCAACAGCAGCATCGATGTCCTTTAACTGCGAGTGTTCTTCTAAAAATTCGTCTAGTTTTATCTCGTCTTCATTCAACTGTTTCAATTCCTCATTACTTAAATTATGCAATGCAGGAAAAAACGTACACTGAGGTGTTTGGGGTTGCATTTGACTTTGCATCGGTTGCTGCATGTTTGCAATTACGTGATGCAAATTCGAATAGGTATTCGCGTGCGGGTTCGTCGTATATTGAACCGGGTTGGAATTATGCAGACTCCTGGAGCTTGCGACGTATGTCGTGTGATGCGATGAAGCTGCACAGGACTTAGACTGACTCTCCGAAATGTAGGCATTGCCGGAATTTGTGTAGTTATAATTGTAGACTCCAGAATTTTTACTCGGCGAGGAAAATTGCGGATATTGGGAATTGTAGTAGGAATTATAGGAGGTTGATGGGAGCTCAGAATATGGGTTTAAAGCATAGGACGGTGAAGCTCTACCTGCTATATCTGAAAATTAATTAATACAATTTGATTTGAATTAAAACTTTAGGAGATGAGAGGTCAAATTAAACACTTGATAAATGATTATACCTATTTGTGGTACAGCAGATGGTGATGAATTATCTTCTATAAGTTGTGGTGGGTTTCTACTAAATTCCCTGATAATTGCCTGGACAACGCGGCCAAGGTCACTGTGAACTGTAAACTGATAAAAAATAATTTATAATCGTAATATTTTTGAAGCGAGGGCAAAGTTGGTAAAGAGATTATTTTTGTTAAACCTACATTTAATAAACCTGGTGCACTTGTGATTTCACTGTGTTCATTACACCAGGAATGCGATATCGCAGGCGATACTCTGAGTACTGGCTTTTCCAAAGGAAATTCCGGAGAGAGCGAGACCAAAATGGCCATTCGCCTATCCCCGGCATCAAATTGTACTTGGTATTCCACATCCTCTCTTAATTCTAGCACACTGTATGATAAAAATGTTTTTAAGGTGTCGGATTCAAGTTCTAAATACTAATGGTTTCAATTTGAGATAAAATTTCAAAATATTCCAAAAATCCATTCGAAATTAATATAATTTTTGCATTAGGGGAGAGTTGGGTAGCCCCGGCCACTCTCCGGTTAATTAAAAAAAATCAGATTTCATTATTTCGTCTCTAGAAAATAAAAGCAGTTTGTGAAATATAAATCAAGTTTACAATCAAATATTTACAAAGCTACAAAAAATATTGGTTTCGTTTTGATTGGGATATGTAAATTCACTTTCAAACTATGTGAAATGTAAATTTTATTCAATAATTTTCCGTATTTTCTTATTTATAGCAGTTTTATTTCAAAACGTCAAAGTCGGGTAGTCCTGACCCCCTGACCATTTCGAGTAGAGTAGCCCCGGATAATTTTTTTGTTATTTAGGTTTCAAGTGACTTCTGTCAAAGATTGGTAAATATAATCATAAATAACTTCAATAAATATTGTTACAATATTATTAATATAATATTCCATTGCATAAAATTTGGCAGTTTTCCCTTTCAATAACCTATGTCAGACCTAATTTCAATTGCTTTGTTTTCTTTTGCAACTAGTTTATTTCTTATGTTTCTATTTGGAGATTGAATTGTATGAATATTTTGCTCACTATCAGCCGAGTAATTAAAAAAAGCTTAAGTGCCCGCGGTACTTACTACCCGGCTCTCCCCTGAAAGATAATCCTAAACAATTATCAAGAAAAAAAAATCTATGTGAAGTGTATTTGAATTTCGGTATTTACTTCACTGTAACTTTATTTGCCTTGAAAACAATTAGAGATATAACAGCAAACAATAAAGTTCTGCTCTATATGTCAAATATGAAAACTAAAACTGAATACTTAATCACCATTCATTCAAAATAAGATAGCTACAATGAATCTTTTTCCAAAATAAATCAAACAAAATTTCAGCAAGAACTAATTAATCTGAGGCGAGAAATTTCGATAAAGCGTACTTTTGGTCTAAAAAAAAAACTTGTTAATCGAGTAAATTCTTGAATCTACAATACAATTGTAATAAAATAAGTTTCAATGGTTTTTAACCTCATTCATTTAAGTTTAGAGGAATGACAATAAAATTTCAGTGATTACTCATATAGGGGAATTGTTAATATTGACCAACGAGAGACTATTGTCTGGCGATCTTTAAAAGCCACGAATGTTAAAAGATGAGGTTAAGGAAAAATTACATCTGAAAATTGACTTACTGGTCATTAAAAATTTTTAAGGTGTCGATTTGTCGTTTTCTCTTGACGGCGGCATTCTCATTTTCTCCACGGAATATTCGCGATATCATTTAAATGCCTTAATTTTGGATAAATCATTCGCTTTATACGTCTACTAGCACTCTGTCAAATCTGTCAAATTAACCAAGAATCAACAACCAACCACAACCAACTTGGAATTAACCAGTCAGCGCAGCCAACAGCCACTCAACCAGCGCCACCAGCGCAACCAACGAACCAACCAGCACTCTGGCCAGAGATCTCTGGCAAAACATAACAGCTGTTGTCCCTTCATATTGCTAACTTCGCACAGGAAGTCAAGTCTGACGATTCATGTCGTGAAATTTCATGAAACTTGGTCCAATAAAAAGGTTCATGAATCTTTCTAGGTATCGTGAAATATAAGTGCATCCCATGGATCCGGAATGCGTTGCGCTTTTGCGCAAAACCATGAGAGTGAGAGAGACGCGTTAATACTACTATCTCTCTCACTCTCATGGTGTGCAAGTGTGTTCACTCACTTGCACAATTTCACGAGGGGAAAGAAGATTGTTAGATTACTACTGCGTATGCGCGAGTAATTTTAATCTCATTCCTTCTAATACCAAGGCTGGTACTTAATCTACAGTTTCTATTGACATTTCTGAACCATTTCGCTATGTATTGTTTGATCCTGTCCTTACTATTCTTCCTATTAGGCCTGAGCACAATCGTGAACTGAACCTATATAACCTTGACCCGAAGATCATTCTGTCCTTTTCTATCATAATGCGCTATCTCTCTTGCGGTCACGTGACAAGAGAGATAGATCAATATGATAGAAAAAGACAAAATGATCTTCGGATTCAGGTTATACGGTTCAGTTCACGTTGTGCTCATGCCTATTCCCATGGAGAATAGACATAAGAAGACCAAAGTAATGTAACGAAAAATAAGTATATTTTTCACGATGTACACAAATATCTAAACTTCCCGAGAGTGGCGCTAGTATGAACATACGTACAATATGGCCGCCCACGTGAAAATACTATAATATAACC
>JAUESI010000034.1:3382816-3414258 GCA_032275145.1 Synergus laeviventris
TATTGTAAATATATGTTGCCTTTTAAACAAGGAAATAAGACGACATGTATTTTACTGATTTACCGAGAAAAAAAATTGTGTACCGTTTGCTGATTAGCTCCGCCATTTTTTATTTCTTTGGTTGTGTTCAGTTCAGCAGTGTTTCAAATTTTCTTTCCAATTTCCAATTTTAATGATTTATTTAAATACATTTTTATGATTTACAAAAAAATGGTTTTAAGATTCTCGAAAAAGTAAAAAAAAATGTTGAATAATGATAATAATAATACACTGTTGGAATTTTAGGAGCTTGATTCTATTATTTTCTAGTATCTTTAAGCAAAAATTGATTGGTGAAAATGACGAATAATTTTCTTTTCGTAAAGTTACCTGGGAAGCTTATTAATTAAACTTTCACATCATAATCCAATTTTTACCGATTGAATTGACGTAAATATTAATTTTTTTCATTTAACGAAAATTGCTCCTTGGGGCCAAACGAGCCAGTGTTTTGGGGCGAGATGAGCCACTCCTATCACAACAGAAGCCTAATCAAATATAATGTGTAAGTACCTAAAGTGCAATACCTATGTAATAAATGAAATATGGTTCGCACTTATGTGAAAAAAACTGACAGATAGTCCTGGTCAGAAAAGGGCATGGGTGCTGCAGTGCAAGCGAATTGTAGTTTAAAAGTAGTCGAAAGTTTATTACCTACGTATTTTATGGTTTTCTAGAAAAGCATTGAATATTTAGGAATAATTATTACCCTGGCTCACCTCGGCTCTCGCCCCAGACACCTGACTGGTTTCGCCTCGATTCACGGGGCGATATGAGTCAGATACGTAATTTTTAATTTCCACCTTTTAATCACAATTAATTTCTTTCACACATTTTATTTTTTATGAAACTGACGCACAAAAGTTCATAGAATATAAATAACCGCTTTCATTAAAAAAAATACCAACAGATTACAAATAATTCAGTAAAAATAATATCTATGCTCATCTCGCCCCGCTCTCCCCCACATGGTAAATGAAAATTTTTTATCATTTAAAAAAATTAATTTTTATAGTAGCAAAATACATACTGAAACTTTAAGCATATACTATTCAGACTGAAATAATCGATATATGTAGTTCTTTACATGTCTGAATATACATTACACCACATAAAAATAGAGAGCGTATTAAAAATTTACAATGTACACTCCATTACACCTAAAAATCATATATTTGTACCAGTTGATATTATCACTATTGTCATAATTGAATGTGGTATATAGGAGGATATAAAATCCTACATACTCTCGTCAGTCCATGTTTTAACCTCAAAATTCAAGCTCATTTTAGTGGTCTTAATTTTTGAAATAGAAGTAAGCGAAAAAGTGTATAATTTTAATACTTTTTGTCTAAAATAAAATCATTGAGTTTAGAGGTTAGGTTCCGAATTTCTCGCATTTTACAAAAAATGCTCAAAATTAGGACAGTTTTTTTAATCTATATTATCAATTCTGTTTCTAAACTCAGTACATATACAGAGCGAAAAAAATATAAAATTCAAATAGTTGGAGAGTAAAATCAAGAAATCGAATTTTGAGGTTAGAACTTAGTTTTAACGCTCTTAGTTGATAAATTGTCTAATTTTAACCTTACTCAGATAATAAGATTTCATAAACAGATGAAGAATATTTTACAATTACAAGCAAAAACCTTTAGCCTGAAGTTCAATGTAAGTGTTATCGAATTGATTGCTTCAACCTGGAAGCCACCGATTTAACGTCGCTAATATCTTTCTTTTTGTGAGGATCGGGTTGAAAACATTTCCATAGTCTTAAAGTTTCATCTGCTCCCGCACTTAGAATCGTTGTACCATCGGGCGACATAGCCAAGTGTAATACTCGGCTTGAATGTCCGGTCAGTTCTGCTACTTTACTCATTGATGGATACTTCCAAATAGTCAACTGATTTTGAGCATAACCATGTCCAGAAACGATTTCTTTATACGTTGTGGACCACAGAAGAGAACAAACTTGAGATTTCGTGTCCACGGAGTTTATGCAGGTACCTGTGTTACAATTCCAGAATCGTATCATTCTGTCTGCTGTGCCACCGCCACTTGCTAAAATATTAGTTTGCCAGGGACACCAGGCAAGTGCCTTTACTGCAGCCTGATGCTGATTCAACGAAAAGACAGGTTGCGTATGAGAATGATGATGACCACTGACGGCCGACCAGATTTGTAACATATTATCATTGCCTCCACTTGCTAGATATTTTCCATCTGGACACCACTTTAAACCGCATATCTCTTGTGCATGTGCATTTATTGTAGCAACTACATGGTCTCGTGCTCTTACATCATGATGAATTATTTGACCAGCCCTAAATACACACACATACATATATATATTTATATATAGGTAAACAATTTATATCATTACACGATAAAATATTTTCAGAAAAATAAAATATACTGAAACACTTTTAGTAAATAAAAATAAATAATTATTTAATCACCTGCATCCACTGGAAAGTATATGGTGGTTCCAAGCTAAAGAGCCAACTCTTGCAGCATGTCCGTTCATTATACGTGCTCTTTTCATTTCGCTGCAGTCCCAGAGTTCGGTATTTCCTGAAGTCGTTCCAACTGCTAAATATGGGCCTTGTTGAATCCAAGCCACTGAACACACGTAATCATTACCCTCCAATTCGAAGAGTTGCTCGATTGTTCCGGAAGCAGCATTCCATAAATAAACAGTTGAGCCTAATGCTACAGCTAAAATATTACTAGGTGACCAGTCCACTAAATTTAAATCTGAAAATTAAACAAAGAATTAATCATTTTAAATATGCTATGTACTGCTGATTTATTTAAAAATAAATTGAATGATTTTTTTGTAATTGAACATAAGTGTAAATTCGAACTCACAGTAATCATCGACTATTTCAGGAGCATCTAAAATGCGATCAGGTGCCTGTGGTATGTATCTCGTAGAAGCTTTAACGCTAGCGGGTGTTTTGGACTGACTGTAAACTACCCTTAGAGGATTCTGGTAGCCTTCAGGTGGTGCTGGAGCTTTATTTTGATAAGACAATACTCTCATATTGTTAATATCACCGCCGTGAAGATTCTCTCCAATAAGACGTTGCATCTCCCTTTTGGAAGGACTTATATTACTCTCCTTCTCTCCATCTTGTTCCAAGTATTGTTGCTGCAACTGAAAAAAGGCTGATACTTAGTATATATATAGTCTGAAATTTTGTTTAGTGCTGCATTTTATATATAAAGATATATATAATAAATAACCTTATAGTATCCCAAGTCGAAGTTAGTTGTCGATCTCGAAGGTATAAACCTGTCTCCTCCACTTGGCGTTTTTGCTGGTGTTGTAGCACGACCTGTCGATTAAAGAATACATTTCTTAAAGTATAAATTACCAAATTTGAGAAATAAAAAAACATCATACTGAATATAATCATCGAATAAATAAGAAAAAAAACTTTTGGTTGTAAATTTAATACTGTTAAACCGGTAAAAATGACTTACTAGGTGACTTTTTTGTTCCTTTTGATGGAGTTTTCTTGGAACGAAGTTCGGAACGTTTGGTTGGCGTTTTGCCAGTACTTGAATTGGCAATCGAAGCATTTATCAACTTTCGAGAATTATTCAAACTTAAATTGGAACTGGTACTGAAATAAAAATATAAAAGCATAAATACTGAAATTCAATAAAATAAAAAGATGACAGGAAAGATAAAAATATAGGTTCTATTTTTAGGCTAGACTTCAGAATACTTATTGAATAATACATATATATATGATACCTTGAATTTGATGCTTCCAAACACTTCTTCTGCCACCGAGGAACAGGTCCTTTAATTGCTTCGTCCATACGCGTGATATTATTCAAATCCTTCATATATCTGAGGTGAGACATCTTCTAGCTGGTATTTTTCAGTTCGATAATGATAAAACTTCAAGAAAACAAATTTAATGAGTAACAAATTACAAAGGCAAGTATTTCCACTATCTATCCCTCATACCGTTGAATGTATCACTTTATTAATTAAACAAATTTTACTTGAATGGATAAGAATTCACTTTTAATGCTGCATTTAAAGGGATCCAATATCTACATAGAAACGTATAAGTATTTGGTTTGATCGAGTGACCGTTGCGGCCGTTGCGCATTCTAAAAATTCAAACCAATTCAAACCGAGACGCAAGAGCGGCAGTTTGTGTCATTGTGTCGTTCGTTTGGGTCGTTGTGTGGAATGTGTGCTAATCAGATATATATATATATATATATATAATGTCAAGGCACCCACCCAGGGCTGCGTACGTAATTTCCCTTAGGTAATTTACGTAGTTTTGTTACCTGTAAATTACGTACGTAATTCACGAGCTTAGTTATTTGCATGTAGTTTACGTTTTCAAGATGGCGACTGCGCTCATTTCATATAAAAGTAGACATAATTAGCTAATTCTTTAATTCGCCGACAAGTCGACAACACTGTTTGCTTGATAAATGATAGTTTTTTTAATTATTAAACAGGTATCAAAGGATTAACAATATTAACATACCTATGAGCTATAACATATATAGTCGCGTAGCTGGTATTTTTTAAAATACAACATTTACTATAATTGAACATTTTGAAACGGCTTGATTTTCAATTTTTAGCCGCTCAAACTTAAGTTCTTCCCAAGGGACTTTTTGTCCCTTTGCACTTCCAAAATTTGATTTACTCATTTTTTTTAATTTTATAGAAAATAATTCATTTAATCTACATTCCGGAAAAAGTGAGGTTATATTATGCTCTTTTCTCCCACCCCCCTTTCTAGTCCGCCATTTTGTTACATTAATTACATTTTAACGTATAATGCGTAAATTACGTATTATACGTATAAAACTTCGAGTTACACGTAACCGTGCAACCCTGTGACCTCATCCGACAATACCCTAATTGCCAGGGCTGCAAGATTACGCGTAACTCGAAGTTTTATACGTATGATACATAATTTACGTATTACACGCAAAAAATGTAATTAATGGCATTGGATAAACGAACTTAGAATTTTTGTGGCTACACCAATGCACACATGTCACAGCGCGGGAGATGGCAGATAAATTGAAATTTCACGTCGGGAGTTTCATGATTATACACAACTCCGGAATTTGTAAAAAAAAATGGGCTACGTTTCCGGAATTCTGTAACTTCCAGCTATAAGTCTGTAAGAGAAAATTTCGCAATTGGTAACACACAAAGAAATGTCAAGTAAGAAAAAGTCAACACAACACCACCAGAAAATGATAAAGGTTTGACATCTAGAGTACAAATTTACGGTCGGAAAAATGTGTGGCGCTACGCTGGCTACGGTGAACGTCTGACGCTCTAGATGTCAAAACTGTATCATTTTCCGGTGGTGTAGTGTTGACTTTTTCATACTTGGTATTTCTTTGTGTGTTATCAATCGCGAAATTCTCGCTCACAGACTTATAGCTGGAGGTTACAGAATTCCAACGACGTCTCCCGTTTTTGTTAAAAATTCCGGAGTTGTGTATATAATCATAAAATTCCCGACGTGAAATTTCAATTTATCTGTCATTTGCCGCGCAGCAATATTGTCTGCTGTGCCAGTGCATTGACGTAACCGTATTACCGTAGTCAGCTGTCAGACTTCAGAGTCAGTCAGTCGTCAGAGTAGTCACATTAATTTTGGTATTTCCTGGTTTACAGTGTCAGTGTAAATTTTCTTATTATGCAAAAATGTTCACCTATGTATTCTGTTTTGAGGTTTTTAAATTAAGCTGCGGTAGAAATAATGGATTTCGATAGCTCTTATATAGGTAATAATTTATTTTTATTAGGATAATATTACATTTTTATGAAATTACCGGTATTTTGAGTGTGGTGCCATTCAAGTTTTAACCTTACAATTCGACCACTTCATTTCTTCATTTCTCAACAAATAGCGGTCCTCATTTTTTAAATATTGCGGGGACCCGGTTCCAGATAATACGGATTGAATTAAGAATAATTGAGAATTTGAATTCCAATAAATTCGCGATTTTTCCTCTATCTAAAAATCCACCAATAGGAAATAAAAAGAGAGAGAAAAAGAAAAATATTATATATCTTTCAATCGACCTAGAAAAATTTCACGGATACGAGTATTAAAAATGTAAAAGATGCAATAGTAAAAGTTAAAGTAATTTGTTTATTTCTTAAATAATTTTATGACGCATCTCATTTCTTTTTTTTTTATTATTAAACCGGTTTATAACTTACACCGTCGGAAAAAATTCAAATGTATATTTATATTTTAATAATTTATTTAAATTTAAAAAATAAATTAATTCCTGCTAACATTGAGAAAAATATATTACAGATGGAAAAATCGCGCATTCAAAAGAAAAGAATAATCTTTATTTTTATTCTGGTATCTGAAGATATGAATTTTTTTGTATTCAACCTTTATTATCGGGTATAGAGAAAAATAAAATGTTAAATGTTAATTATTTTTAACTAAAATGTTATCAAAGATTAAAAAATTTTAAAATAGCACTTTCAAAATTTAAATAGGCTCACAATGATTCAAGGCTGATTTTTTTTATATTATTTCAGACGCACTCAGTGATGACTGGTTGGAATACATTCATGAGAGAACCAAAGAGCAGGAGCGAATTATTTTAGAGAGCAAACCATTCTTCGTTCCCTACATAGGTAAGAATAACAAATATATTTTCACCTTTTCTTAAGATCCAATTTTTATACTTTTTTAAGTTAATATAAATCAAATTTGTAGGCCTTCACGTGAACACTATTAAAATTATATTTTTGATAACCGAGGACTTTTCACTACATTCAAATGCAAAGTACTTAGCGATTCATCTTTATGATAAATATATGAACAAAAGAAGTTTGGAAGCTGTGAAACTTGTAGAAGCAAATGGAAATTCAGAAAATTTGTGGGTGCAAGAACGAAAAAACATGTTAGCTGAAGCTAAATTACGTCTTCTTTCCTGCATTCAACTTGCAAGCAAAATGGATTCAAATGAAAAATATCTCGGAATTTGTGATGTAAATTAATTTTGTTAATCGTAATACCATTTGTGTAAATACAAAAAACCATTAAATCCTTTCCACAATAATTCGAAGATTAGTAATTGTAATCATATTAATTTTTTCCAGGTGCAAACAGCATTGGAAAAAATCGATCCAAACCGAAAATATTCAAAGAGGGCAATATTTCAGTCAGAAATAAACGTTTACAAAGCTGTGGATTTCGAAATGCCTCAATGTACACCAAAAGATTGTGTAGATATTCTTTTAGCAGCAACCGGACTTCGAAATACTCCTGGAATTATTGAAGCTTCAAAAAAATTGCTTGATTTATCTTATTTATGTGTACGTATTATTTGTATCTATACTGCTCTGTAATAACTTGTTATTTATAATAAATTATAAATTTGGTAATTATTTTGCAGCACGAAGAATTATACTCGTACCTAAAAATGATGGCAGAGGATAACTTCCCAAAGACATATTTTGATCAAAAAAGTATAATGGTAATAGAATCTAATGCTCTATTTTTGGGGGCTGCAATTGCACTTTCCTCTGTGTTTTTTGTTAATTTGAAAAGGACAGATTCCAAACAATTGTTGAAGAGGATGGCTAATCTCGTTGGAATTAAAGACATGGATATTTGGGACATGGCGAACTTGCTATTTAGTTTAGCAGTTCAAGAATAATAAAATTGCTGAAGTTCGAATTTAAAATGCCTTTAAAGTTAAAATTAGGATTTAATTTTTTGTTACTGTTTTCACGTTATGGAAATTGTTTATTTACAAATGTTAAATGTAAACCCCACAAACGACTGTAAGAGACTTGATTTTCGATCATTTCGAATTTTCATTTATTTTAATTAGATTATTTTTATTTGAAGAACAAGTTTCTGCAGTCAAAGATAAATATTAATCCTCAATTTCATTATAATATTTGTTGAGAATAAACATTATTAATATTTTTAAAATATATTCATTTTCTTTCATATATAATTGCTTAGAAATCAAAAGTTAAAAAACTATCATGGTTAAAACTGCCTGATAGTATGTTAGATTTCTGTTATTATTGAAAGAAAAAGACATCTTCAAATGTTTTAATTTCTGGAAGATGTCACTATTAAAATGTAAAAGTCAAGTATAAAATTTCTAAATTGCACAAAAACAGATACTTATAATTTAAAAATAATGGTTATGGCATAAATAAATTTTTTTTTTTGTAAATGGCAACTTTTGAAAGTCAATTTTCTGCATTTTCCAAGTTCGGCGATATAAAATCTGATGGAAAATTTCTGATCCTATCACAAAGTGATAGTGGATGATGCAGGCAAAAAATCGATAAAAAAATAACTACAACTGATAGGTACTGCGATTTCTTTTAATAAATTCAAGTATGTCATTAGTTATTATACAATCTTATGTCATGTAACAGAAATTAATTAATTAATATTTCCAGATAAAATTCTTTGTCTACGGATGAATACGAAAAATGTATTGACGACCTGGCTAAATCAAAAGGTCTCCAGGCAAGTGAAATTCGGGAAAAAATGACGAAATGTGGAGTATCTGGCTTATCTGGTATAACGGTAATTATATTATTCAATATGTATTTTTAAAAATTACTTTTTATTTTTTTGTTATTTAGAAAAAAGCAGCCGGTTTTGCAGTGGATATATTAACAAACACATCAAAATATACTGGAGCCCATAAGGAATGATTTGATGAATCTGGCAAAGGGAAAAGAAAATCAGGTCGTGAAGATCAAGCTGCAAACTATAGGTATATAAGCGGTTACAAGGAAAAGAACTTGTACGACAAAAAAAAATAATATTAATCTTCTGATTAATTTTTGGATTGTTCGAATTTTGCATTCAATCTGAAATTAAATAAAAATTCTTTGTATGAGAAACACCGGATACAATTATTGTAGGCCCATGTAGGTCTGACTGGCCCATACTCGAGGTCGTAAAAAGGTTACCTCGGCCAATCATATATATAACGCTTTTTAGAAAATCTTTTTAGATTTTATTAATATGATTTTACATAGGATCCTATATAGTGTCCTACCCGTCCTACACTCCTACCTGTCCTACATATATATGATCCTATTAGGTATTTCACGTTTTTACCGTAATAATCCAAAATGGCCATAGCTGGTGCATAAACATTGGCACCAAATGCATGGGCATGCATGGGACTGAACTTTATTTTTTTAATATCTTCATAAAAAATCATTTCTCAACATTTTAGTATTTGAACAATAATTTTATTTTCTGAAAACCTATTTAGTAAGATAATAAAATAGATCATTTTTAAAATTTATACTTTAATATTTTATTAAATATTTTTTCAGAAACTAAAACTATTTTTTAGATACTAAAATGTTGAGAAATGATTTTTTATGAAGATATTAAAAAAATAAAGTTCAGTCCCATGCATGCCAATGTTTATGCACCAGCTATGGCCATTTTGGATTATTACGGTAACAACGTGAAATACCTAATAGGATCATATATAAGTAGGATAGGTAGGACACTATACAGGATCCTATGTAAAATCATATAAATAAAATCTAAAAAGATTTTCTAAAAAGCGTTATATGATTGGCCGACGTAACCTTTTTACGATTTACGATCTCCCATTGGACCAATAATTTTATTTTCTGAAAACCTATTTAGTAATAAGATAATAAAATAGATCATTTTTTAAATTTCTATTTTAATATTTTATCAGTTTTTCTCTGATTTTATTAAATATTTTTTCAGAAACTAAAACTATTTTTTATATACTAAAATGTTGAGAAATTATTTATTATGAAGATATTAAAAAAATAAAATTCAGCCCCATGCAGTTGGTGCCAGTTGGTGCCAATGTTTATGCCCGGCGTATGGCGATTTTACGTCAAAAGTCACAACGTGAAATCTATACGATCTATAATCTATATATATACTGTGAATACTATCTGTCACTATACACCAGCCCAGCTGCCCAGGATCTTGTGCCAAAAACTATATACAACCGTCTGGTCGGTCTGTTTGTACGTCTGGTATATATAGGATCCTATAATGCATACCTAAATAAGACACTTTATAGGCATCCATATAGAAATTTGCAGTACAGGGATGATTTTTTAAATTCACGTTTAATCTGTTGAATCACTGTTTCAGTTCTAATAATGATTCTAGTCGAGGCTTTTCTAATATTTACAAAGTTCCTAAAAACGTTTTGTTGTATTTCTACTATCTAAAAAAAGATAGTAAAATATCAAATTTGGTTGTTTAAAGTCTTGGAAATTTTTTTGAAAGTTAACATAACCTCTCGAAAACAGAACCCCTTCGGGCTTGGGTACATTATCTCGATAAACGATTATCCCCCAACCCATACAACGTTTAAGGGTGAGGGAACAAATTCTGCGACATTTTACAGTGCTGATGAGTGTCTATGTGTTATGTTTATGTGACTGTTTTTCATTTCTCTGATTCTCTCGGCAGGAATCTTTCTTTATTTAGTAATTAAAAAACAGACTCTCAAATATTAAAACAGCATCATCATTTTTTTATATACACATACAACAATGATTTTTGCAAGGGTGTAAGATATAAATACAACCTATCTTCAGTGGCTTCAGAGCCAGTGAAAATCGTGAGTTTATGAGAAGGAATTACTATAATTTAAAATTTTATTAACATTTCTGCATTTATTTTATACCATAAGTACGAAAGCAAGCATATTTGATTAATTATTATGATCTTTCAGCTTAATTATCAATCAAATGAAATTACGAGTTTATACATTTTTATATATTCTGCCTGTAAATCATATTTTTTGTATCAAACTGCAAAAAATAAATTTCTTCACTCGATAATTCGTTTTGATTGCTTATTAATTTAATAATCCTTCACCTTTATTTATAATTAAGTTTGTTGATTAAACACTGTCATAGTTTCTAGATTGCTATATATATATATATATAGGTTTACGTTATTAGATTTGATTTATTCAATATCAATTTAATCTTTGCTTTATAAATATATCTAGTAATAGTTTACAAATATGGAAAATTAGCGACAGCTTATATATGATTGTGATTAATTTTTTTTCTTTTTGAAAATGATTTATAATATTCAATTGCGAGCATTTCAAAATGTTTAAATCGTTAATAAAAGTTTATGAATGACACTTTTTATTTAATTTGATGAACAGCACAGAGAATTTGTAGTTAAAAATGCATTAGTAGTCAGCATCAGCATCTGTATCTGCAGCACTATAAAGCAATCAGTGCATTATGGATGCACTGATTTATTTTATTTTACTGATTTAGGATTTCTGACTTTTATAAGGTAAGAACTATTTTATCTTTTTTTTTAAATTTAAAATCTCTTAATTTAATTTCTTTTAAATGTATCTTGATTTAATTCTCTCAAAAATGTATTGAAACTTGAATTTTTATTGTAGGTGCGGGCTGTTGAACACTCACCGGTTTGGTGGTGCTAATTGAATATTCTCGAAATTAAATATGAGAAAGAGAAAAAATGGATTGGAGCTTGTGCACCGTTATGGATTTTTTATGCTGATGCTGTTATGTATTCTATTTGCATCAATCAGTTCAAAATTTGACAGTTTTTTTGGTAATCAATTTTTACAGTTCTTTTTTACTCTTAGAGCCTTTTTTAAACCGATTTACTTCAGTAATTCATGTATATTTTTTACTTTTTTTTTTAGGTAAAATAAATGGAAACTTAGTGATTTGGTATTTCGCAGTGCCTTTAACATATTTTGAAGCGGGACTCTCCTGCAGCCCTAAGGCTCTTTATTCAGCTTTAACCGACGGTTATCTCTTAATATTTCTAATATCATTTATGTATATATTAATGCCACTTTTGGCTAGAATTAGCAGCTGCTTTCTGACGTATGTGCAAGTAAATATTTGGCTGCTGAAAGGAATGGAAGTGAGAATAAAATCTTGATTTTCAGCTTAATTCCTTAACTTCTTTCAAATATAAATTTAACGTATTAAATAATATTACAGGTTTTTTATTGTATGCCACCAGCATTTAGTACAAGTCTCGTTTTGAGTAGAGTAGCTCATGCAGATTTATCAACAAGTGTCGTCACCACTCTTGTGTGTCATTTTGGAGGTCTTTTTTTATCTCCAATTATACTGTATTTCATGGTAAGAAATATTGAATATAATTGAATTTTCAATTTCATTCAGTCATCACAGGTTGTCATCTATTTTGAATTTGTTCATCAATTAACACCTTTTTGGGAATTTGTTACCTTTTCACCTTTTTTCAATTGATAAAGTTTAATATGATATAAAAATGATTGCGTTTAAAATTATAGGGTAATTCCGGGTTATTTCTGGTTTGGAAAAACTTTTTAACGATCCTGCAATATCTGGAGAACGTGAGAGATAAATTGATTAAATTTGGGATACCTATTCCGCTATATACCAACTTAAAATTCTTCCCAGGGGTCAAAAAGACATTTTCATCCTTAGGACATCCTACATACATCCTTAGGACATCCATGTCAGTCCAATTGATGTCCTAAAGACGTCTTATGCCCAAAAGACTTCTTTAAGACAGGAGAAGGTCTTTAGGATATCAATTGGACTGACATGGATGTCCTAAGGGACGTTCTCAGGACAATAATGTCTTTTTGCTCACTAAATTACAAGGGTTTAACAACATATTTAATTTTACAAGTTTTATGTACTTTCAACATTTTTGTAAAATTGATTTCTCGACTATAAATTCTTAAATAATAAAAATTCAAAGCTGATGTAAGGAAAATAAAGATTCCATGCGTCAAGACGAATCGAAATGTAATAAATTAAAAGCTTTCTTGTGTCGTAAAAAATAAAAAAATCTAATATTAATTCATTTTATTAATAAATATGAATGACAAGATCAAATTTTGTTCTGAAATAATTTCAAATTTTTTTTTTTATTTTTCGAGGTCGAATCATGGAAGAGTTATTTCAAAAAGCAAAAACATAGATTGGTCTAATGAAATTGATAAAATAATATTTCAATAAAAGAAAAAATGAAATAATCATTATCTAAACTTAACGCTTCCTATGCGAGGAATCAAATCAAATTTGCTTCCAGGAAGCAAATAAGTGCTCATTGAATGAGCACAAAAGTTGATACAGCCTCACAGCTAGTTTAGAATTCCTTTGACTTCTTTTCAATTCTTTTGAATTTCTCCTGAATTTTGACTTGAATTTATGGACCCTAATTGAAGTTCAAGGTTTTTTTGTTTTTAGTCAAACTTTTTAATATTTTAGTTTTCACCTTTTTTCACGACAATAGGTACTGTGATGACTGTTTTTTTCAAACTCAAATATTGTTCTTATTCTCCAGTTAGGTACTTCAACACCACCTCTAGTTGGTATAAACTTTAGAGAAATAATCTACAGTACTTTATTGCCACTTGGATTTGGTATGGCCCTGCAAATGTTCTTCATAAACAATCCTTTAAATTTTGAAAATAAATATGGATGGCTTTCACAAGGATTGTTATTACTCACAGCTTATCACTGGTTTTGTGATGCTGTTGCTGTTGAAACTTCTTCTTTACAAGCAACTGATGTTTTACTCTGCGTACTCATTGGTAAATTAGAGTTATATTTTGAATGATGACTTAATATTTTTTTCTTTGTTTTTTAAATATTAAATTTCTTACAGCTTGCGTGGGACAAATGCTGGTAACAAGCATCTGCTGGATTTTATCTTCTCAATGGTTGCCTCGAAACGTCTTATTAGCAGCTTTATTTACAAGCACTCACAAATCTGTTGGGCTCGGAGGATGGCTCTTGCGAGGTGCATACCATGGATCAGTTCAAAGCCCAGCAATTAGTTTACCTCTAGCAATTTTGCCAGTTGCTCAGTTATTACTCGGTACTTTATTAGCCAGTTTTCTAGCACCCTAAGTTTTTTTTTAAAACATAACAAAAGTAACCTTAAATTCCATCGAGTTTTAGGCTCATAGACTAAACCAATTAGATCTTTTAATTAAGTTAATAGTCTTCCAACTCTAGAACAAAGAAAATAACACTGAGACTTTTGTAATTATATTCGAGAATAGATAAAGTCTAAATAAAATCGATCTCATATTGGGAAGCATGAAATTAAAAGACTTTTATAATTGAGATACGTTTGAGGTATCAAACTATTTTATTCTCATAGTTCTCACTAATCAGGGTCAATTGATTATCATAAATATGTACCTTCATATAAACACGGTAGCTTCTACTTAGTACTTACTTTCCATCTAGTAAGTACCATTCAATGAATTTACTCTAGACTACAATAAGTATTTTTAACATTCGCTTTACATACAAAATTCTTGTAAATATCAAAGATATCTGGATTAATCATTTATTAATTTTTGGTTTTGACTAAAAGAAATTAATTTTGAATAAAATGACTGGAACGCTTATTTCTTATCAAAGAAAAGGTTCAGGAAGTCAAAATAACAACGTCGATTTCCCATACAAAACATAGTGATTTTATTCTACAAATAATGGGATAATTTTGTTTACTAGTTTTTTTAAAACTTGTATAGATCAAGACTTGTTCAGATTCGCTGAGGCGCATTTTGACAAGGTATCGTATATTGATTTGCTTTTTTTGTCATTGTGATGCGCATGGTATATTTAAAGTATAACAAATAGTATAACACACATAATAACGTTGATGCGTTCGCAACGTGATTCTGGCTCCCAAATTGATGGGTCCAGAGTAATTATCACTGGTGCTGTAGTACCGAGAAAGTCGAGCGCACACTGATGAATCCAGAGTGCTATCCGTATTTTGGAAGTAATGCCGAACTTTTGTCACCCAACGAGCTCAGCCTGCTATCGTCGCCAGCTTCGCGTTTCTCCATCTTCATCTTCTTCCTCCTCGTTCTCATCTAAAAGAAGATCCTCCGCTGCTCCCTGTAAAACCAAATTATTTTTAAATTCGCAGCTAATTTTATTTTGATATTTGTTTTCAGGACAAAAAATTAAAATTTTCCAGGTCTAATATCCAAAACTAATGGAAGGTTTTGTTTCTAGAATTAAACCAAAACTAATCAAAATAAAAATTAAGTCGGAAGGGAATTTTGTTTCTTTTTCAAAATATGAAGGAAAAAATAATTAAATTGTTAACTATTCAACTGTAAATTGGAAAGTTTACAAATTATTTGTTAATACAAAAATCCACTGGTCTCTCCTCGATCTTCTTTGATTAAAATCATAAAAATTGGATTAAAATAATAAATACATTACCTCTAAATCAATTTCATCGTCAAGAGTTTGTTGTACTGACTCAGACCGTGCTGAAAGATTGGTAGCTGATCCTGAATTACTGCTTCCGCGGTGTAAATGATGTCCTGACACCCAAGTCACTGATAATAAACGATCTTGGAAGGTGCGTCCTTTAATCAACGCAACTTCCGCTTCCTTCCTTGACTTGAAATTTATTACTATCGATGGTGTCGCATCATCCACTATTTGATTGACTACTTCCCCAAATTGTTTAAAATGGGCTAATACTTCTGCCTTTTCCTCACTTTCATATCCAGAGACTAGAAGACTTGTAGGTCTATGGTCCACCGAAACGTGCGTGAAACTACCTCTTCCACGACCTCTAAACGCTACGCTATGATTCCCACGTGTTCCTCTTGCCGCTCTCGTACCTCTTCCAACTCCTGATGCAGTAGTCAATCCCATAACTGCCGCCTGAGCCCGTAAATCATTTAATCTCTTTTGAAGTTCAACTGCATCTTGTCCCTCTTGTTGTGCATTAATCAAATCCAATTCTGCATCCAAGATGTCCTTCTGTGTTTGTTCCCGAGATTTCGCTTGCAGCTTCGCAGGGGCACTTTGTCCATTCGCGGCTAAATCATTCTGTAAATCATTGATCGATTGCTGCATAGTTTTAATCGTTGCCATGATTGCATCCTTTTGTTCCGGATTTTTCTCAGCCCTTTCTATCAGAGCACGAATCTCAGTCAGTTGTTTATCCAGTAATTCCTGTTTCCTCTTACGCAAATCGGCTGTCAGCTTTAGAGCTTCTTTGCGTTTCTCCTCCTGCTTCTTTTTCAAAGACTCCTTGGCTGCTAGAATTTCTTGAGTTTTCTTGATCGCAAGGACTTTATCTTCTCGAGTTGGAGGAGCAACTGTTGCTTTAGGAGAAACAGGAACTAAGGGTTGTGAAGGTGGTGGTTCTTCAGCCGATAGATGCGTTGGAACGTATTCGGTTTCTTCAGCTTTAATTGGAAGTCCTAAATTGGCTCCCAACCTTTCCTTAACAGAAGGGCGACAACCTAAGGGTGGCACATTTTCGATGGTAGAGTTATTAGTGCTGGTGTTGTTATGCCAGAAGACCTTAATAAATCTATTATTCAACACAGCCTCTGTACTCCGGTAAGCGGCTTTAGCCTCTGCTGGTATCTGGAAGGTTACCAAAGCTGCCTCTGGATCACCACCAAAATTCACTTGAATATTTACAATTTTACCGAATTTTGAGAAATGATTGTTCAGTTGGGTTATATTATTCAAACTGCGGGGAACTTTTTTCAGTTCAAGGGAACAATTTGCAGGATTATGCACTGCTCGTTGTTTTGGTCCAAGGCGATTAAAGTCAAATGCTTGCTTGCGCTTCAGAGGATTTGATTGAGAATGGATTATTTCTCCAGGATTTGCGTGCGGAATCACAGGAACGCTTATCAGCTCGCGTTGTCCTCGACTGTAAATACCAGTTACAGGCTGAGGATGTCTGCCCCAGGTCATTCGAGGCTCCATACTCGGAGCATCCGGATTGTACTCTATAAAAAATTAATTGGTCTGAGTCATAATTTTATTTATTGTTTATTTTATAATATAATATAATACAAGCTTATACTACTTCCAAATAAACTATTAAACAAGTTCGAATCCAAGCTATTGAAGTCTAACTAACTAGAAAACTATGAAGGTAGCGATATCTAATAGTGCAGTTTAAGTATCATTTTTTCAAAAAAGAAACAGGATAAAAAAAACTCGCATTTGCCTCTTTATGTTGCTGTTCACTTGACTTCGAAAATGATATTTCTTTTTATTTGAACTTAAATATTTTTTTTAAGTATAGAAGAGAATGTCATTATTTTTTTTTAATATTAACTTACCCATATTAGAATGGTGTTGATTTCTGAGATGAGGGGCGGGTAAACTCGCAAGAGGAAGGTGAGGATGAGGTCCGGTGCCATTAGGTCCTGGAGGGGGTTCCGGTAGCGAAACTGGAACTGCACCCGGAACAGGTGCACCATGACCGAAATTCAGCATCCTACTCAGGGCTACATCTTCTAAAACTACCGGATCATTTCCATGGTCATAAGGGCACAGATCCCCACTCATGCAATATCCTTTTTCTAAAAAACAGTTGAAAGGAAAAAACAAAGATTAATGCAGTTCTAAATTAGAAGCTAGAAGTAACTAATTATTCATATTTATATAATTTCATTTCCGACAATGAGTCATAATAATATGTGATATTACGTAAAAGAAAATGTTTTTTACCGTCAAAATCTTTACACCGTCGCTTGAGGGGGAAAGAAGGAACATTGTTGGGAATATTTGCAGCGACTGCTACGACACTTTGAATCGACTGACTAGTGGTAGACAGCCTCATGTCGACGTCCCCGTGATTACTATCCTGGGTCGGTGTTCCACCTCCAGGACTGCTATCCAAGCGTTCAAGTCTTCCATGATCTGTCCTCTCTAATCGATCCAGTTTCTTGCGCTCTAAAGATCTTGACCTGGACCTTGATCTGGATCTTAAAGGAGTAGGGGATCTGTTTCGAAATCTCGTCCTGTGATCTCTGAGCTCAGGTGCTTCACGTATTCGAGGTCGCAAAGGTGATGTACTTCGACTTCTACTCCGTCTGCAAAAATCACTTTAAGATTAATCTCGTTTTATTATTACAGTTTTAAAATAAGTAGGCATTAGTGAGAATTAGTCATTCTTTTTTATACCTTCTTTCATGACGCCTAGCATTTGATGGTGGAGACTTATTCCTCCAAGGACGACTCCTGTCACGTTCTCTGTCACGACGAATGTGTTCTCTACTCCTAGAGCGCCGCCTGTCTCTGTCCCATGATCTGGAGCGTGACCTTGTCCTCGAACGCATACGCCCACTGTAAAAAAGATAATAGTTTAATGAATTTATGCAAGATAAATAAGTGATAAATAAGTAATAAATTACGAAAAAAGTCTTTAGGCTTACGTACCGACTTCTGGGTCGCTTTTCCTTATCTCTATCCTCCTTCTCAGAGTCTGATTTTCTACTCTCACGTTTGATCACAATAGGGGCAGATCCATTTAGTTGAACCGCAGACGGGGGACTTCCAATTACAGGAATCACTGGCACACAACCTTCAACTGGTTTGTCAATCACCATTGGTGTCGGGGGATTGACTCCAGGAGGCGTTCCACTTCCATCTGGTTCTACTTTTGCTGGGGGTAGTACATAAACCTGAGTTTCCAAAGTTTTAAATAAAAGTTCCACAAAGCTTTTGGTTTCTGAAAGGTATAAAGTATTTATAGGAATTTCCAAAATCCTGATTTTTTTCTCTTTAGCAAAGGTAAGTCAATAGAATTATACCTTGTTGCAAAAACACATCAAGCTGCTCGACCATGCCGACTCGTAGTTCGTCCAGAGTCTTGTCTTTCTTCACGAGGGCATAGACATATTTTGCTAAAGCAGCAGGATCTGCATCGCATCTGAAAACAAAAGTAGGAAATTCAATTTCGGGCCAACCTGAGATTGTAATGTTTTTAAAAATTGGACTTTTTATTATTCCGTACATTTTGAGTGAACTTTCAATTATTTCTTATGACGTAAATAGAAGGGAATTTCGTTTCTTTATGTTTACGTAACGTTTCCTGGTTCCCTTTTACAAAATTTTAATACATACACAATTAATTATAATTTTATATAGGATTATAAAAATATGTCGTCTAATTGCTTACAGATTTCGTCAAATGATAAACAAATCATAATCATAAACTCGCTTAAGAAAAATTTCATTTACAACACTTCATTAATTTAAATACCAGGTTACTCATTATCGATGGCATCTAACATAAATAATAACCCCTATCATAAACTCATACCAATGTACTAAATCAATATAAAACCAGACAAGTAATTAATAAAATCGAAATCACTTAATAATTTTTAAATGCTTGTCAAAGACTTTTCAAAAATGTAACCCTAAATTTCCTCTTCTATCAAAAAATTGCCTCTTAAAAATATATCATTTCCCTCGCTTACATTGAATCGCAATCGATTAAATTACTTGTCTCCCCCATCGATCTCCTCAATTCGCTCCTGGGGTCGTCCAGACCTCGAGACCTCCCAAGAGAAAAGCTTTGCTCCAAAAACAAAAATACAACCGAAATCTCGGTGACTCTTTTTGTATGTGCACATTCTTTTTAGCGCGTTATTTTTATTTACATATTGATGAACTTCGATCGAAAGACGTCGGCTTTCCCTATCAGCAACGATTGCTTGAAAAAAGCATTTCGAAATCACACTTTTTGGAGTCAAATTTTTTCGAATGGAGTTTTTCTTCTATTCTTCGGAAGAACTCACAAAGTCAGGAGGCAACACATGTAAATATCATCTCACGCGAACGATTAATCGCGACACATGAACAACTATCTATATTATCAATTACATACGCATACATTCAAAAAATCATCGCACAAGCTGGCCTACTTACAGTGGCTCCAGGACTGATGTTAGCCATGCCTTAAATAAATCGGGATTATCTATTATCATTTTTATTCAGTAGGTATCCTCAAACACATAGAAAACTACAATTAGATCGCGGAAAATGTGTAACTTTCAAGCGGGACAGTCACTTTCTTCGAAGAAGACAGTCGCCATTCTGCAATTATACTCCACACTGACAAACGCGGAGTTAAAAAAATACAAGAACGACCTGAACGACTTTCGTCACTGAAATTTTATGCTTCTAGAAAGTTTCACGAGAGTCGCTGATGGTCAAAGATGGTTCTGTCCTTTTCTATCATAGAGCCCTATCTATCTTTCATCGCTTTCAGTCAAGCAACAAGAGCATGAGCAATATTATAGAAAAGGACAGAAATGTCTTCGGGTCCAGTTTATTAGGTATTTCACGTTGTGACGTAATAATCCACAATGGCCATCCGCGCTGGTGCATAAACATTGGCACCGCAAATGCATGAACTGAACTCGATTTTTTAAATATATTCATAAAAAATAATTCCTTAACATTTTAGTATTTAGAAAATAGTTTTAGTTTCTGAAAAGCTATTTAATAAAATAATAAAATAGATAACATTTTTATTTCGATTTTAATATTTTATTGAATAGTTTTCCAGAAACTAAAACTATTTTTTAGATACTAAAATGTTGAGAAATGATTTTTTAAGAAGATATTAAAAAAAAAGTTCAGTATCCAGTCCCTTGCACCCGATGCATTTGGTGCCAATGCTTATTCGATTTATGCAACAGCGTATGGCCATTTTGGATTATTACGTCACAGTCCGGGCAGTCCGGCACACCGGGCACACCTTACGGTGGCAGAAGAGAGGTAACAATAGAGAGCGCCCATAGAGCGACAGGAGCGACAGTAACTTGAGTAATGCTTGAGTATACTATCAAGACCCAAGACTATCAATTTTTGTAAGGGGCGTTGGCTGTTGAATACTTGAGTTATCATGAATTATTTTAAATATCAGTGGGAAAGCAGTGTACTTATTTTTTGAATATAGAGAAATAAGTATTTTTGCAGTTACTTCAAAAATGGAGCTTTCAAATACTGTGTATTTATTTTTATTATGTATAATTTTTTGGAATGGTGAGTTGAGTTTCTTAGGTTTCTTAACCTATTCACACCTGTTGTCACTCCTATATATTTTTAATAATTTACGATTATTTTAAAGTTTTTATTGTACTTAACATGTAAAATTGAAAGCAGTGAATATTTTCATTTTTTTAATTTAAATTTAAACAAAATTGATTTTAAGGGTTTTAAGGAATTTATTATCATTTTCTATTATGACTAATAAAGCTAATAATTAATTGTCTAGTTAGTATGAATTAGTGTACAATAATAGGCAGAACCAAGTAGAATAACCTTATCGTTTAGGATGCTTAATTTCCCATTCATACTTGTATATTTTTTAGAAAAATGGTTTTTGCTTTTTTAAATTAAAGTTATTGTTAAAGTAAATTTTGTTTTACACGGTTTAACATTTAAATTGATTGTAGAGCTTCAAGCATTATAGGATTTTCTATTTTTTTGTTAATCTTCGCTCTCTGTTTATTTATATATTCGTTTGCGGACCCTTTTTTATAAAAGATGTATTTTTCGGGATACAAAAATATGTTTTTTTTACAGTCCCCACCTCATCACAGGAACAAAAAGGTTGTCAGATTCCCCTCGTAATTAGAGGATCCTGGTTTTCATGGGAAACTGGTCGAAATACATTAACAGAAATAAATGCCGAGACTATGTCAAACAGAGGAAATTGTCTTAATATGTTAGAAGAGTACCATGTTAACTATACATTTGTCTTTCATAAAGATGAATGTTACCACTGTGTAAAATTGATTGTGAGAACCGTTAACATTCTCGAAAAGCTTGAATGTAAGTAAGAGCACAATTAAAAAATTAATTGTTTTAAAAAAGATTGAAAGTTTTAAATAATACTATTTTAATTCAGTGAGTTGCGTAAATCTACCGCCGGATGTTGAGCCAACAGTAGAGAACGTTTGTAAAGGATTGCGACCTGATCAGCAACTTGTTACATTATTTTCTGAAAATTATGTACCTGTTAATTGCAGATCATCTCTTGAAGGTGTTTGGCAATTTGCTTACCAGGTAATAAAATTATGAACTCTTAACAAATTAAATTAATCTTTGAAGTCAATTAAATACCATACTTAACTATCAATTTGTTTTCAGAATCGATTCAGATTCACAGGAGAGTGTAATAATCCAGACGCTCAAATTAAATCATGTCAAACTGCAGGAACCCAATTTTTGATAACGAATCAAAAGTTTAATATAACATACAAAGAATGTCCTGGAATGAAAGGGACATTCAACGGGTGTAAGAGATTATTCATAGAATTACAATTATCTTGAAAAGCAATATAATTATAAGTTTAAATAATAATCCAAAAAACTGTTGATTTCAGTGGTAGAGTATAGTTGTCTCGGGGATTGGTTCGTGGACAAGAATCACTTCTTCGCAGTTGCAAACACCAAAGAATCTCGAAAAGACGAGAAGTACAGGTGCTTCCTTAAAAATCGAGACGACGATCTCTATATTGGTGTTTCCATCACAGCCGAGTGCAATACTCTAAAAACGGTCGAAAAGAGTCCAGAGCGTTTACGAATTACTCCAGTTAAGGCTGAAGTTGTCGAACCTGGATGTAGATTGCCTCAGAATATGTCGGGAAATTGGATTAATACTGCTAACATCGACGCTGAGATATTCATTAACGAAACGCATATTATCGAAACTTGGTATCCGGATGAAGGTCGATTTAGAAGAACGATTTATGTTTGTCGAGAGCAAAGAGATTCGAGAGTAATGATGGCGAGATTAACTGTTGATGGATGGTAAAAAAACTATTCATTCTACACAATTGCGATATAATTTAAATTCAAAATCATTTTTCTCCTTAACAGAATTTTTTGTTTTACAGTCAGAAGGATTATGTTTGCTTTGACTTTGTACCCCAACACCATAATGTAATTAGATACAGACGTGGAATTGCAGTGATAAAGGACGATTTTTCCACTGTTTGTTCCTGGGTTCAGTTTCCTAATCGAGAGGACTGGAAATTTGATTTATTCCTCGGTAAGTTTGGATTATTTCAAATTTGAATATTGGATGCTCAAATTATTAATTATTTGTTCCTTTTTATTTTAGCACAACAACCCGTGCCAGTGAGATGTCCGGTCGCAGGAAAATTCAAATTTGAGCAGAAAGGAGATGTTTTATTCGAAACGAGAATTCTTGGGGGAGTTACGCTTTCCCCACGTCCAAATCTTTATTGCAAACAAAACATATCTGACTTATCGGTCTGTGATACCGATCAAAAAGAAATTGCCATTGACGAAACTTATTGCCTCACTGTAGACCATTTGGGAAGACCGGTTGATATTTACAGTAAAAATCATCTTCATTTTATTTACCTGAAATATTATTAGGTTAAAACTTGCACAATTTTAATTTACTCTGATTTTTCCTGCTTTTAGGTGAGCCCGATTACAAAATGAAATGCATCGGATTCTGGAAGGAGAACCTAAAATCCTATTTGATTACTTATGACGAATTGGATCCGTACAGCAAATATCGATGCTGGGTTTACCAGAGGGCAGATTTAAACAGAGTTCTTATGTCTCAAGCGATCGGTCCTTTCTGTGATATTAAACAAGACGTTACTAGTTATAATTACACAGAAGGAGCTGCAGTTGCTATAATGATGGAAGTAAGTTTTTCACAATTAGGAGTATTAATTTTTTAACAGAAAACTTGATATAAAGTTAAATCTCCAATCTTTTCTCACATCCTTTTTTTAGGAATACGAACGTGAAAGAGATCAGTGTCCAATGCATTTCGATGATGGAAGTAATCCCTGGGTTCACACTGAAAACTACATCAAAATCTTTCACTTTGGAAGTTCTGGTGCATCTACATTTTCACCAATTTTTCCATCCTTCATTTTCTTCATTTATTTCTTATGTTAAATAGGGTAATAACTAATTTTAGGTTTAGGCGAATCGAATTCATGAATCTCATTTAGCGAGTTTCCTTTCATGGATTCAGAAGAAAAATAACCGAGATTATTTCTCATTGCTTTAATCCGTCCACAGTACGAATAAATAGACTATAGAAAGTTTTTATAGTTTAAATATAACTTGTAAATCAAGTGATTTATAATTTTGTATAGATTTTTAATACCACTGTATCAAATAATATCAGTCATTAGAAGAAAAATTATTAGTGAATGTTAAATTTGGAACGATTAAAAATTAATTTTTACAACACATTAATTTTTTTCTTTTTTTTTAGGACATGTGTTACCATATGAGCACATTTAGATAACCCTAGGTTTTTCCGTAATTTTTACTTTTTTCAAAAAATAATAGTGCACAGCCGTCCGTGTTCACTTTCTTGACGGCTGTGCACTATTATTTTTTTGAAAAAGTAAAAATTGTAGAAAAACCCCGGGTTATCTAAATGTGCTCACATGATAAGTAACACATGCCCTTAAGAGAGATTTAAAAGAGATTTTAACTGTGTTACAATCTAGTGCATTTTTATACTTATTTTTTGAAACCAGATAACTATATTTGTTTTCAGAATATTAACAAAAAGCAAAGGAATTTTTGAAAGACGTCTTTTAAAGTGCCTTGTTATGTAATTTGCACAGCCAAGACAGTCAACTCTCCGTCCGCTCGATATTTATTATATCGATAGCGATAGTTTTATTGAGAAATATAGGTTCTAAGAAATGTCGACAGCTAGATTTATAAAAACTAAAAGTTGAATTTAAAAGTTTTAAATCATGAAATGAATGTACTTTCGCTCTATTTATAGTAAAAATAGTCATTACTTTTTAAAAAAGGGATTTTAAAATGACGAAATTATTATTATTGATAATCAGAAAAACTTGAACATTTTTTATACTCAAGACTATATACTTCCTGAACTTACGTACAAATTTTAAGAAAGGAAACTTTTATAGATTGATTAATTTTATAAAAAACAAGTTAGAATTATATTGTGTAAAAATTATTTTATAGGAAAAACAAATAATAATATTTTAGTGCTAACATTTTTTTATTTTTACACTTTCCTATCGAATAATTATTTCAGTATATAAAGTGTCAAAACCTATAAATTTGGGAATAAATGTGAACTAGAAAAGTGGCTTTCGTGTAATTTTTAGTGTACGAACGTATAATTGCATTTGTAATTTCTAGATTCTTAATAGATAGGGGATGATAAATGCAAAATTGTTTATTGCATCATTCAAGATTACTGATAAAATTTGGAGACAAAATATAAATTAGGTATCAGATAAATTTATTGAGATTAATTTGAACGAGGGGATATTCCTATATATATAGGCAATTATAATCATCTTTTTTTACCAGATTGAAATTAGAGATCCTCCACTCACAATGAATTATCAAATTCATATTTACGCTGTTCTTTGGTTCATTTGTACTCTTCACAATTTTGTTTTTGGTAAGTCGAATCAGACATTCTTTTCTTTAAAGAATGATGACAAATTATTTTCTACATTAATAATGTTCAATTCATTGTGTTCTGAATTTGGAAGTCTATTTTTGTTTTTTTTTTTTTGTTGTTTTTTTCTAGTTGAACCAGTATCTCTGAAGAAACACGTTCGACGCGAGTATAGTACTTCAAGCGATGAAAATACTGATGTTTCTGTGAAAATCAACGGCCTAACTGCAATTCTAGACAATGGATTAATAAAGCTAACTTTTGAAAGTAATGCTACAGTTTCTTCTTTGTATAGAGATGACCACAACTTAGTGAAAAATTTAGGTCCTTATTACAGCTTTTATCTCGATTGGCATAACGGTACTTTTAATCAACTTTCTCCCAATTCTCTTCATGTGATCAGCAAATCCGCTGATCGCGTTCATATTATGTATGCGCAAGATAGTCCTGGATTTATAAGGCTTGAGTACCACCTCATAATTCAAAAAGGACTCTGTGGTATTTATACTTACGTGCAAGCATCAAATAATTGTGAGGAGTCACGACATTTTGCTGAATTGCGTGTCATTTATCGATTTGATCCTGAACTTATGCCTCAGATCACTAATGGTGTTCAAGAGGGATCTACTCCGTCCAAAAGAGAGTTCAAGAAAGCAAAGAAAGTTCAGGATGCAACATGGAAACTTGCTAACGGTACTTACTACACAAAGTACGATTATGCTGGGTATATTAGAAATTCACCATACATGGGAGTTTTTGGGAATGGTTATGGCGCTTGGCTCCTCTCTGCAAGCCGAGATTACCACTCCGGAGGTCCTTTAAAACAGGACATTATGGTTCATGAGGCGTCTTTGATCGCTAACTATATGACCGGCAGTCACTTTGGTACGCCAGATCTAAAGGCACCTGCAGGATGGTCAAAAATATATGGTCCATGGCTTCTTTACTTCAACGAGGGAACGGACGATGAGATGAAAAAAGATGCACTTCATCAGGCTAAAGTGGAACAAAGCCTCTGGCCATACCAGTGGATGAATGAGCCTGATTATCCATTAAGTAGAGTTCAACTTAAAGGTAAGGTCATTAGTCCTGTTCGAAGCATGGTTGTACTTTCATCTTCCTTGGAAGAAGATTTCGACCGACAGACTCTTGGATTTTCGTACTCCACTGAAACAGATGTAAATGGTGATTTTCAACTAAAAAATGTACGACCTGGAACGTATAAGTTAACAGCATACCCCATAGAAGGATTTGGAATTGGTTTCCAGTCCGAAAAATTAATAACGCTAGCTGAAGGCGAGAATAGAGTATCCTTGGATTTATCGGTACCGACGAAAGTGAAGTGGTCTATTGGAGAGACAAATAGACGTTCAGACTCCTATCGTTACAGCAATGAATCACGCAATTACCTCTGGCATATACTACCTCCTGCGGATCTGGAATTTCAAATTGGGAAAAGCGACATCCACTCAGATTGGTATTATGCTCAAACGAAACCAGGAACTTGGAGTATTAGGTATAAGGATTCTCCAAATGGTAAAAGCCGAATTTTAAGAATTGGGATTGCAGCAGCGAGCAACATTGCACCCGCATCTCCCAATGATCCTGGATTCCCGATTATAACGCTTAGTCTAAATGATCAATTAATTACTGAATTTCAGTATGAAAATGACCATTCCATTTATCGAAGTGCACCACAGAGTGGAAACTTTCATGCAGAAACTGTAATAATACCGAACGATCGTGTAACAGAAGGAGATAATGTTATATGTTTAAGACTTTACCAGGGAGCTGTTATGTATGATAGTATAAATCTCTCAGACCTCTCAGACGACAGGGAAGCTATATCTATTAATAAAGTGATATAGTTATGTGAAAGAGGTAATGTCAAGTAATTCGTCTTATGCATACGAATTTAGAGGAAAAATTGTAAACATTTAATCAAATATACTGTACAATACAAACAAAAAAGAGTTTATATTTCATGACACGAATTCTTGCAGAATTTAATTTAAAATACATAACTTTCACGTCGCAGTAGAGCAAAATTCGTTCTTAAATTAATTTCAAATGTTATAGCGACGAATGTATATCTTGCGGATTGATAATGTATTTATCAAGGAGGAAATTATCAACGTAGATCAAGACAAATAATCCGATTAATAAAGTAAGATGACTTGTGAGAGAAAAAAACGATTAAATAAAATGAGACATATGATGAAATTTGAAAAGCAAATTATTCTTTAAAATACAAAATTTGAAAATTAACTTTATATAAATTTAAAATACAGAAATTAAAGGAATTTTGTGAGATGAATTAATTCCCCAACATAGAAATGCAAATCAATATTTAGGCAGTAAGTATCACAAATAAAGAGCACACATTAATTATTAACATTTTTATTATCACACCAAATTTAAATGTAACTCAAGGACAAAAAATTCAAGTTCTTTGAAGTATATTTTGACGATGGTATATAGTTTAAAAATTAATGTTAAAAAGAGCTTAAATCTTTATTTTGAATATATTTTGCATATACTTTAAATTGTTTTAGACAATTTCAGCATTTTACTTTTAGGATGACAACTTATTTGTGGCCATGGTTAAAATTCCAGTAAAAATTTAAATATTTAATTTAATATTTTAATAACATAATAATAATACAATAATTTTTAGGTACATGTATGAAACCAAAATTCATACAGTTTGTTTACAGTTTGAGATTCTATATATGGATTACTACCGCACGTAGTGCATCTTTGAAACAATTTCATTCTAAAATATTAGAATTATAATTTCATTGAAATTTTTAAAGACCAATCACCTGATCAAATTGAGATGTCAATAAGAACGTATCTCACGTGTTCGAAGAGGGGTGAATAAAGGCGTAAGTCGCGTAGAGGTCAAGAAGGGCATATATGTCACATGGGCTGGATTCTAATTGACACAGCGGTGGCGAGATCTTTTTATAATATATATATATATATATATATGTGTAGGCAGGATTATCTCATAATCATAATTAGCAGATTACAGGACTACTATCAATTTTTCTTAACTCTTATTAGGAGGGGGTATTCATATAAATATAAATAATGCTGAAATTCTTTGAGATCAAGTTGAATACTGCGAAACAAAATTCAAGATGGATCATCGGATTCGGGATTTTGTTGTCCTATTCGCCATTTTTACTCTACATCCCTTTACTACTATTGGTAAGAGAAATTCAGCTAAAATATCTAATACCTTCCTATTTCGGATACAAAAAAATCTGCTTATATTCGCAGATTGGGTTGAAGCTTCAGACTTTTTTACATGCATTGCAATAAAAATATTTTTAAAAAAGTTTCCAGAACCCTAAATTTATATTTATTTACTAGCAGGAATTTACCATGGTGTTGCCCCAGGATTATTTTATGAGATTTTATAGAATTTAAAGGAATTTTAAAGAGACTTTAAAGGATTGTCAAAATTTTAAGTGATTTTAGGGATGCTAATAAAGGGATTTTGATTGATTTTCGGGATGTATGTAAATGGATTTGTAAAGGGATGAGAAGAGTTATCAAAAGGTTGTTTCATTGATTTCACAAGAATTCAAGACATGTTAAATTTTTATTGATTTTAACAAATTCTAAGTAATTTAAAGAGATTCAAAGATATTTCAAGAGAGTTTTAGAAACTTCATAAGGAAGTTTGAGATATTATAAACGATTTTAAGATTTAAAAAGAATTTAAACTGATTTAAAAGTGAAATGTATTAGAAATATCCTTTTGATAGCTCAAAATCTTTTAAAAATTCCTAGAAATATTGTTAAAACGCTTAAAAATCTTTAAACTGTTTTGAATTACATATATTTTTAAAATCCCTTCAGCAATTCCTGAAATCTCTTGAAATTCGTAGGGAAAATAAAGTATACATGTAAAAAAAATAATAAAAAATGTTCGTCCAACTCGACGTCTTAAACTTCAACCCAATTGTTCACAGATACATACATAATACACAGAGCGCAGACTAACACAGTTGCAAAAAAACGTTTTTCAAATGTATATGCTGGGCCTAAAAACGTGTAAATCTAATGAAAACTCGGGGGGGGGGGGGGCGAGGTCAAATTTTACATTAATCTGACTTATAATAGCAGTTCAAAATATCAAAAATAGTACTGTTTTTGTGTACTAATTTTAGTACTAAGTATTTTGTTTATCGTTACGTATATAAAGATTTCCCAATATCGATAAGATAGTACAAAAAGATATAATTTTATCTACTGTTCTATTAGTATATATATGCAATTTGTTTTCACATATATTGCAAGAGGCGAAATCATTACGTAAATTGTGTATCACATATATAATTTATCGCTGCGATAAAAAAAGTCGATCATTTATGCAAACCTTATCTGTGTATTATAAGTACATAGCAGCCTTAAAAAAGGAAAAATATGAAAATCGGTGAAATTGATTTATTTATTCAAATTCAAAAAAATATTTATTTTATAACGGCTACTGAACATATTTTCTCCGTGTATGTTTATAGTTTATACAGTTGAAGCAGCTTCTCTGAAGAAAATTGACTCAAGGGAAAGCAATGGAAAACATATTGTAAGATATATATATATATATATATACCATATACTCATCATGTAAAACAGCTCTTTGCTATTTTTGCAAAATATCGCTTAGATATTTAGTATTCTTATTATTTATCTTTTACAGTTGGCGATCCCAAAATCTGATGTATCCGTGAAAATTAGCGGCATGAAAGCAATTTTAGACAACGGGTTGATTAAAGTAGCTTTTGAAGAAGATGGCACTGTTTCTTCCTTATACATGAATGGCAAGGACCTTGTGAAAAATGTAGGTCGTTATCGAAGCTTTTACCTTGACTGGCACAACGGTACCTATAACCGATTTTCTCCCTCTTCTCTTCAAGTGCTTAGAAAATCCGACGATCGTGTCCACATTATGTATAAGCAAGACAGTCTTGGCATGGTTAAGCTTGAATATCATTACATAATGGAGCAAGGACTCAATGGTTTCTACACATATATGCATGCCTCAAACTATGATAATGGTCCAATAACTTTTTCACTGTATCGAACAGTCTATCGATTTGATCCTGAACTTATGCCTCAGGCCACTAATGGGTTGCAAGAGGGGACTATTCCATCTGGAAGTGAGTTAAACAAAGCAAAACAAGTTCAGGATGCGACATGGCAGCTTGCGAATGGCACTTACTACAGTAAGTACGACTATGCAGCATACATTCGAAAAACACATTATCAGGGGGTATTTGGAAATGGATATGGCGCTTGGCTTCTCTCTGCAAGCCGAGAGTATCATTCTGGAGGTCCTTTAAAACAAGATCTAACAGTTCATGAGGCAGCTTTAATTTTGAATGTTCTAACGGCAGGACACTTTGGAACACCTTCTCTGACAGCCCCTCTAGGGTTTTCTAAAATTTATGGTCCTTGGATGCTTTACTTCAATGAGGGAACGGATGTTGAGATGAAAGTTGATGTAATTCGTCAGTCCAAGGTAGAACAATCTCTCTGGCCATACAAATGGATGAATGAATCGGAATATCCATTAAAACGAAGTACACTCGAAGGTAAGGTCTTCAGTCCTGTTCGAAGTATGGTTGTACTTTCATCCTCCTTGGCGGAACAGTTTGACCTACAAGTCCTTGGCTATTCCTATTCTACTGAAATTGACGGTAATAGTGATTTTCTACTAGAAAATATCAGACCCGGAACATATAAGTTGACAGCATACCCCATAGAAGGATTTGGAATTGGTTTCCAGACTGAAAAATTAATAACGATCGTTGAAGGTCGGAATGAAGTATCCTTGGATTTATCGGTACCATTAAAAGTGAAATGGTCTATTGGCGAAACAAACAGAAGATCAGATACGTATCGTTACAGCAATGAATCACGCAATTACCTCTGGCATATACTACCTCCTGCGGATCTGGAATTTCAAATTGGGAAGAGCGACATCCACTCAGATTGGTATTATGCTCAAACGAAACCGGGAACTTGGAGTATTAGGTATAAGGATTCTCCAAATGGTAAAAACAGAATTTTAAGAATCGGGAT
>JAUESI010000034.1:3414358-3465727 GCA_032275145.1 Synergus laeviventris
AATCTGGAATTCGAAATCGGCAAAAGCAACATACACTCAGATTGGTATTACGCCCAAACGAAACCGGGAACTTGGAGTATTAGGTATAAGGATTCTCCAAATGGTAAAAACAGAATTTTAAGAATCGGGATTGCAGCAGCAAGCCTAGGAAAACCCAGTTTGGCTGTCAGTATAAATGGTCACGCAATCAAAGAATTTCAATATAAAAATGATCAGTCTATTTATCGTTCAGCATTGCAAAGTGGAAACTTTTATGCAGAAACTGTTGTAATATCGGCCAGTTTGGTAGTCCAAGGAGATAATCTCATAGGTTTAACGATTCTTAGTGGATACTTTATGTACGATAGTGTAAATCTCTCTATCGAGTAAGAGTATTGCAGAAGTTGAATGTATCAAGGAAAGGGCCAACTTTGACCCTTCTTATATATACGTAAAGAGTAGGGTAAGATATAATGTATCGTAACATTTTTCTGGACTTTTCAATTGCTGGTAAAGTCGGGTTGCAAAACAAACACTATATAGCCACGAGGCTAAACATATTCGATGATTAGATAAATGGTACATTATTGAAAATTATAAAAAAAAGTAACATAAAACAGATCTACGAATATTTTGCTATTATTTGTAATTTTTAATTCTAAAGTATACTGATAAAAAAGTATTTATAGTAATAAAAAATAAATTCTATTTGTGTACACATGCAGTTACTTAAATTTTTAAAAACCATGAACTTTGTCGTATCTTTAAATATTTGCAGATATTATTTTGTCCACCTGACTTTGAAAATGTCGAAGTGTTCTGTCAAACTGTTCAAATGGTAGTTGAACTCCTCAACTGTTTAATTGTTTTGAGTCAAGAATGCTTTCTGATTAATTTGTTACGTTTCCTGGAAAAAACAGACATTCAGGAAAAAATCGCTTAAAAGGGGTCTCTACCTACGAGATAAAAATAAAAAAAAGTGGACGTTCAAGGAAAAAAGGAGCCTGTTAATTGAAGTAACTTAAATTCACTTTGAAATCTGCTCTCAAATTCTCTTTTAATTTATTTAAACCTATATTAATAATTTCACTACATCAATGAATTCTTTAACTAAAACTTAAGTGATATAAATTCATTGGTTAAATCAAAATTCAGGGTCAAGATTTAAAAACAAACAATATAAACAGATCATACTTAGGCATTTTTTTCCTACATTTTCTTAGATGCAAGTGGAGCCATTTGATAGATTTGAACAATGTAATAGATACAAATGTAAATATTGTGACGCAATGTAACAGGGAGAAAGGATTACACTTTTGAAATTATAGTTTATAATTCTTTATTTAATCTCCGTAGAGC
This sequence comes from Synergus laeviventris, assembly GCA_032275145.1. Classification (NCBI taxonomy): domain Eukaryota; kingdom Metazoa; phylum Arthropoda; class Insecta; order Hymenoptera; family Cynipidae; genus Synergus; species Synergus laeviventris. Next base: position 3,415,697 of record JAUESI010000034.1, read on the forward strand.
GTTTCTCTAAAAGCTGAGGAAAGTTTGGAATTTCCTAATTGATCTAGGATATCGTCTATTACAGGCAGAGGATAGGCATCTTGATCAGAGTACTCATTATGACCTTTCTGAAGACTATGACAATTCGACATTTTTTTATTCCCGAAGCATATCAATTCCTTTTTTGGTACTTATCCCAAATGGGGGAATTGTCAGGTGACTTTGAATGTCTTATTATATTCATTATATTATTATATATATCCTTCTTCAACATATCTCCCATTTGATATCTCTTCCTTGTGATCACTCCGGTGGCCTATATAATTTTGACTATTTTTCCTGATTTAAGGATAATCTCACCAGGTTAGTACAGGGAAGTGGGTCTCCTTCCAGATAGAAGATATAAATCTTAAAATTGCAGTAATTTATAAATAACTAATAATTTATAAGTTATACAGGCGGTGTAAATTAACATAGTATATTTTTTACATCGCTTTAAAACTCCTATTTAAATTTTCATTCCGTCTGTAACTTATACATATTTTCCTTTATGAATTACTAAATTTTACAATTTTCTTGATACTTTCTGTTAATATATAGAGGAATTTTATACAATTTTAGGAATTTTACCAGATTTTAAAGATCTAGTTTTTTCAAACTCAATGAGATATAACAAATATACCGAATATTTTCATGAAATAAATTTCACGGAAATTGGACGAATTTTATTTCCCGATAAAGACAAAATACGTCAAGAATAATGTGTAATATATGACCTGAAATTAGTATAAAATAAGATGCTTCTGTAGTGGCTTAGATGATTCAGAGAACGTTTAGAAGAAAAGCTTTCGCATTTTTTGAGTGCGCAAAAAGTTAATTCATATGTATCCAGTGTAAAATAATGTTAAACAAAAAAGACAAATACTTACTTTTTGTTGACAGTTTTTCGATTCCTTTTAACTTCACGAGAACCACATTGATTTTATAAAGATTTGAAACGAATTTAAAAATAAACCTTAAACAAATTTACTTTTTAAAGGTAAAAACGCAATAACCGATCGGAACGTGGAACGGCACCATTAAAAAATTATTGAGAGAGACACTTAATACTACTATCTCTCTCATTCTCATGGTCTCGCGTAAAAACGCAACGTATTCCGCACCCATGCGGATATTGTCATTACTATAGCTCCTATTCCTATGCACAATCGTAAACTGAACCTATAACCCCTATAACATGAACCCGAAGATCATTCTGTAATATGATAGAAAAGGACAGAATTATCTTCGGGTCCCACTGATATAGTGTCGGGTCCAGGTTATAGGTTCAGTTCATGATTGTGCGCAGGCCTCAAGAACAAGTGAGAACAAGAACCAAGAAGACAGAAAACAGACTCTCCGTCTGCACTCTCTGCAGAAAACCAGAAACATTTCACTTCGACGAATTTGGACGAATTTTTATAAACTAAAACAATGGATCTGTCAAAAACTTCAAATGACAAAAAATTATTCCTTTGCCGATGGTATTTTCGGGGTAAGCTCCCTTTCTTTAAGCTTTGTTGTATGATTTTTATGTTTAAGCTACAAAATTTTAGCAAAGAATTGGAATTATTTTCTTTACTCTTTAACCTCTTTAACTTTTTGTATAACCTATAAAATTTCTATTCAATTTTTAAAGTTTTAATTTATTTAATTTACACTATAAATATTTTTTTCATATCATTCATAATCAAAATGATTTGTCAAAGTTTTAATTTAATGAAGGTAAGTGATAATCTTTGGTAATTAGAACTTGTGTATTGAGGTTAGAAAACCTTTAGTTTTAAAACTCTGGTGAAAAATAAAATGTTCCATTATATTTTTCAGCAGGATTTGCCATGCTTCCCTTCCTTTGGGCCGTAAACGCTATCTGGTTTTCAAGACAAGCATTTGTAGAACCACCGTTCGAAGAACAAAAACAAATTCAAAAATGTAAGTAATTATGTTTACATATTCATAAAATAAAAAAGATTTAAGAAATATAAAAGATTTTACTTCCTATCAGACGTGATACTTTCTGCAGTAGGAACTCTACTATTTTCAATAGCATTTGGAGCCTGGATTGCAATATTTCAAACAAACAGAGCTGCTTGGGGAGAATTCGCTGACTCTATTAGTTATATAATCCCCACTGGAATTCCCTGAACCCTCCTCATGGTAATAAATAAATCTTTACATTTTTGCTTTTCCGTCTTTTATTTTTTTAAATTCTATCACTTAGATATTTTCAAACATTCATCAATTTATTAACATAAATTTTGATAAAATGCTCTTAAAAAAGATCAATACAGAAATATATCTTAGAAAATATGTTTACATTAAAAAAAGATAATTTGAACATTAAACTGCTCGATTTATTTACAAAAAACATACTGCCTTTTACTCAATGTTACCCCAGAACATTTAATAAACTTAAAGAGTATATTCATAATAAAAGAGATGTCTGATTTTGCTAAAGAACATTTCTATTAATTTATTCTAGCAAACTAAATGTATCGCATTCTTTCGAAAATGTTTACGTAATAGCACTCTCATTAGTAAATAAAAATATACTGCACATTTTTTGAACATCTTTCACTAGAAGTGAAATAATACATTTTTGTAAAACAGTTGTTTTACAGAGTGACTTCCCTTTAATATTTTACAATTATTATTATTATTAGAATAGGTCCGTTGTCAAAGGGCCCATCTCCTTTGAAGGAGCATTCTTATGTCCCTGTAGACTAGTCTCGTAAGAAGCTAAAATTAGAGGAAATAATAAATTCAAAGTTAAAAGATTCAAAATAAATTAATATCTATTTTAGAAAGCAAATTATTCATGACATACCAATAACGCGAGAACATCAGCAGCCATAAGCATATAAAAAACATTGTGCCATCCGTAATATCCGGAAACAAGTCCCGCTAATAAAGGGCCAACAGCGGCTCCGATGCTGCCTGTTCCATCTATAATTGCAGTGACAGTGGCTAAGGCTCGCGAACTGTCACCTAAACTGGGATGCGTTCCCAGCTCAGCTGATACTGCAGTCGTTATTAGTGCATAAGGTCCGTTTACTAAAAATCCTGCTATTAGTAATAATAAAACGTTTATTCCATAACTGATGTGTCCCAAATAGTCGTAGAGGAAGAGCTAAAAATAAAAAATAGATTAAAATTGAAAAACTAGCAAAAACAAAACGTGGTATCATTTGTACTGAAGAAATATCTCGAACAAATAAGCTAAACCAATTTTCTTCAGTAAAATAAAAACTTAATTCTCTCATGATAAATTTACCGTGGGGACAGCAAGAGTCAACATAACAGAGCAAGTTAAAGCGCTCATTCCTGAATAATCAGACAGCATACCAGCTACTATAGCGCCTGCAATTCCTCCAACATCGAATAAAATCGAAAGACGGGCGCTTTCAGATGCTTTTAATGTTGCTGTAATAAATAAAAATCAATTTCTCATTCCACTTCTTATACAAAACGTTGAGAACAAGAAGGAAAATTAACAAGCGAGGAAATTGTAGATAAATTAAACATGAAAATAGGAATACTAACTTGAAGCAGCAATGTAGAGTGGCAACCAGTACAAAAAAGTGTAGCTGACGAGTTTAGCAAAAAATAATGAGAAAGAATACTCGATTACTCCTGGAATGTTGATTGCGCCCACAAATCCAATTGGCCTCTCATTTTTGGAATTTGGTCTGTTGATGCAGAGCATAGGACTCGTTTCAGATCGCTGTTCTGACAAATCCTTTTAAAACGATTAAATAATACATTATTAAATGATTTTAAATAAAACACAATTTTAAGAAATAAAATTGCATTAAAACAAGGAGCCGTTAACGTAACACACTTTTAATCATTCCAATTCAAAGGATAGAAATTTTACTCTCTAAATTTTGAATTATTCGACATTAAGTCATTCTAACTTTTGAAAAAAGTGAGTCATGCACTTACATTTATATCATTTTGTTGATGCCAGCCACGCCGATAAGCCACAGCCTACAGTATAGGAAATTATGTTTTCTACTTTAGTGTGCAGCATGCTGTATTATCTACATACATATTATACAAATAGTGTATAGATAAAAGTTACTCAACAAAATCTACTTGCACCAAATCTAAGCATTAATCCATAATTCGAGATTATTTAATCAAGATATATTATCCACATCCCTTAATTATATTAGTCACAAATAACACAGAATCTTATCCAGATAATGGAATGGAATCTGTCAGAATGGAATAAACCTCTACTTGTCTACATGCAAACATCTCATTAATGACAGGAATGGTTCTTGCATTTCTTAGGATTCAATTTTTCAACTTACATTTTCTCCACTGTTGCCTGCTTCTTCATCTCCAGCATTACTTTCATCCGAACTTCCAGGAGCATCAATTTTCCTGTATCCGAGTGGGCCAGGTGGCGTGTATCCGATATTTTCGGGACTGGGTACTAAAAATAAGAAGATAATAAAACCGCAAACGCCCATTATGGCTCCCGGTACTATAAAACTTAGACCCCAATCAGTCTCGACATATTCAGCGGCAATTACAGTGCCTAAAATATTTCCTATAGAGGTGTGCGAGTTCCAAATGCCAAAGATTAAACCCCTCTTTCCTTTTCCGAACCAATTTCCAACGACCGTTACTACCCCCGGCCAGCCCGTCGTTTGACAAATTCCACCAAAGGCCTGAAAAAGGACAATTTAATTGAAAAGTTATTAATTTTTAAAGTTTAGGTTGAAGTGATAAAAAAAATAATAGTAATAGACGATAAAGTTGGTACAAACCTGAACCAAGACGAAATAAGGAAGGTGATGTATGTTGTAGGCTTTCGCTATCCCGAATAAATAAGATGAAATACCAGATGTTAACATTCCGAAGGAAAGAAAATAACGAAGGTTCACGCGCTCGGCAACGAACCCACTATGAATGAATTATTGTATTAAATTAAAGTATTCTAAAAATTTTATTTTTTATCTAGAAATATAATATTACATACCTGAGAAACATGGCACCAGCATACGCGAATAAAAATGCTGAGTCCAGTGTTCCAAGTAAAGCTGGTGCATCATGAGTGTCTAAAACATAACAAAGAAAAGATATAATTAATATTAAAATTGAAATATTTAATTGAACTTCAGAACATTCAAAAGAATATTTATTAATTCTTGAAACTCCAAATCATTAGTTTATTTAAAAACATGTTTTTGTATTTCAACTTTCTTAAATATAAATATTGTGCTTTTTGTTAAAAATTGCGATCAAGAAAAAATCATTCACTGTTTAATAACTAAATGATAAAAAAGTGTTTTATCAGATGGTGGGTCAGACTGATTTTATCAGGGATTCAGAATTGCTATGCACGTGATTAAATAAACTTGCAAAACGTGCACGCTAAAATGTAGTGATTTTGATTATTAAAGATTTAGCGGTCTTAAATGCCTAATCAGAGGAAAATTGCCAAAAAATTTCAGTTTAAAGTCAATATTAGTAAAGTCGATTTAAAAATTTTACAATGAACGTTTAAATAATTCAATTTTTCATTATGCCTAGAAATTTCTTACCTGAATGAATTCAAGAATAAAATTAAAATTCGGCAGAATTACTATTTTCATTTCGTAAAACGAACTTACGCCTTTCATTGATCCTGAACGCTTTTGTTTGCAATTTCACAATTACAAAGTGATTAAATATTACTCGTATTAATGCCAATCACAGGTTTTAGCGATAAGGCAGTTACAGCTCAAAAAAAAAAGAGAAAGAAAAATATCTTACAACAAAAATATACAAAAAGAAAACTGAAATTTAAAAACAAAATTTAAAATACACAATATAGAGATAAAAATAAGATGCGATTAGAAAAATTTTTTTCTTTTGTTATCTACATTGTCAAACAAGAAGCTCGCCAAGGAATGATTAAAATAACCTTGGCCACAGAAACTTTAGTATGTACAATAAAATTGATCCAATTTTAATAGAATTCAGAATAAAAAAATTCAATTCTTCCCAATTGCCATCTGTTCTTTATAACTAAGCTTATAAAGGAAAAAAAAAATATTCATAATAAAAATGCTTACCAAAAGGTGCCCAATCACACCAAGTATCTCTATTACTAGAATTAACAGGAATATCCGGAGGTGGAACTAAACTACTACAGTTTACGCTCAGTACATTTTTAACAACCGATATAGGTTTTCGAGTCAGGTGGTAACACATATATGCCATGTAGGTAAGTCCCAAAATAACACCCTTGTGCCATAATAATCGGGTGGATTGTCTACATGGACACAATTTATTCACAAATTGCCCAATATAGCCCACAGCACATGGGACATCCCTTGTGGTTCTAGGCATATTAATTATTTGAAATTCCTCTTTGTATGAATGCTGATTACACTCTCCAGGGCCTTTTTTTAATAACGTGCACGTTGTGTACACATGCACAGTAGAAGTTTGACAGGAGCAACAGCTATTTGCTATAGCACTGGAAGATATATGAATAAGGACTAATCAACAAAAGGCGCGCAATTATCATTGTGGTGTGGTTTCTTGGATGAATAACTGTTTAATAAACTAGAAAAATAAAAACGCGTATGGAAAATACAACCTATGTTGAGTATACATGGACTTCTTAGACGATTGACCACGATTGACTGCGATCACGACTCCGATTGACTGAATTGACTGACTGGAATTGACAGTTGACTCATCCATCTCATATTTTCATTGTTTGGTGTTGTTAGGCGTTAGGGGGTTTAAGCACTTTTAGGCCTGTAGAATTTTATGAAACTTTTTGGTCTAATGAAAAGTTTCATGAACCTTTCAAGGCCTCGTGAAACATTGCAATGTTTCAAAGGTGAAGGCGGGAAAATTCAAGTCTTGCACAGAATGCCTTTCTTGCATTATTTTTAAGTATTTAGAGAAACAGTTCAACACTTGTCTTGAGCACATTCAAAAATTGTATTGTTTTACTAGAGTTTCACTAAATAATATTCCAAAACAAGTTTAAATTGTCGGCTAATGGTATAACCGTATTAGGTATTTCACGTTGTGACGTAATCATCTGAAATGGCCATATATAAACAATCGAACCAAATGCATGGGACTGAACTTTATTTTTTTAATATCTTCATAAAAAATAATTTCTTAACATTTTAGTATTTGTAAAATAGTTTTAGTTTCTGAAAAGCTGAATTGCTCTATCTCTTTTGTCACGGGACTGCAAGAGAGATAGGGCTGTATGATAGAAAAGAACCGACCTGCAGGCGGTCCAGATTTCGTGCTCAGGCCACTCAGGCCTATAAAATGAGCTCAGTCGCCATCTTGAAAACGTAAATTACATGTAAATAACTAGGCACGTAAATTACGTACGTAATTTACATCTAAAAAACTACGTAAATTACCCAAGGTAAATTACGTACACAACCCTGGCTGCAACAACACAACTCTGCTGCGATTAGATTACAGATTTGCGAGGAAGAAAATACTGCAAGGCATGAAATCTGTGAAAATCGTAAGTTGAATTTTAAGTTTGGCACCATTTGGACAACTTTGGGTTCCGTCATTATCATCGCTACCACTTCTGACTCATAAATCAATTAATATCAAAATAAATTAAAAATGAGTAGCAGCGAATCTGACTCGGAAACTCATTCTTCGGACGAAGAGGTAATAAAATCAATAATTTTGAATAAGTTTGAATGTTGTTTGAATTCTAACCTAACTTTCTCACATGTTTAGCTGCAAGAAGCATTCGCAAAAGGACTATTGAAGGATGGATTAAACACTTTAGTCGAAGTTGAAAAGAACGAGCACAAGAATAATGTGGTTAGTAAATTTTTAGAGGATTATTAAGTGTAAAATCACTGGTTTTGGTCTTTTTTTACTCCATGCACCTGTAAAAATAAGGAATTTACTGAGTTGATGTACTCGCCAATGTTCTAAAAGTAGAGAAAGATTCTATGAATAAAAAATTAATATCAATATTTTATATCAATGGTATTATTTTCGAACAAGATATTGAGATGTTTATAGGTTTATGGTTATCTTGATACTTTTGCACTTGATTTAGGGTGGCCATCTGCCTAGACGATTTGTCTGCTGATATATCCTCTTTTAGCTATGTCTATGTCTATGTTGTTTTTAATAGAAAAAATATTGTGTGATACCTGGTGGCTTTTCTACAAAACAAGCACATATTAATATACATATAAACAAACTTATGAAATGTATAATTTAACATTTTAAAAGTCTTTTAAGGCTTAGCATGCCGAATGATCTATGATTATAATAAGAATGAAGGAAGTTCTGTATAAAAAATAATGAAATTTCAATGTTTAGTGTCCTACTACATTGTTCTCTTTATCCTAAACCTGATTGTCCTACTTTTTTTTTTAAATCCCGTTGTCCTACATTGCGAAAATTAGTTATGCTCACCCTAATTTAAGTTTACATATAGAACTATAATTATTTTAAATATATATTATATGGAAGGAAATAGTATGAATAGTCTTACATTTGGAATTGTTATACATTTCTAAAAATGCAATTTGTTTTAATTTTTCCAGACAGCAATGAAGGAGAAACTGAATCAGATGGTCTTGAAGCTTCCTTGGGTAGAAAGGCTGGACCTCATAAATGCCCCAGCACCTCTGGCACCTGAATTGGCATTGCAGATGCAAGAACAGGAAATCAGACGGGCAAAACAACTTAAAGGAAACAAGAAACTTCCACAATTCAACCCTTCTGAAGATCCAGTTCTCAATGACTTTCGCAGAGAAACTATGTTTCACAGACAAGCACAAGGAGCCGTTGTCGATGGGATCGCAAGATTAAAAAAACTTGGACTCCCAACAATTAGACCCGACGATTATTTTGCTGAAATGGTTAAATCAGACGAGCATATGCAAAAAGTCCGACAGAATTTGATGAAGAAACAATTCGAGACTCAACGTTCCGAGAAAGTGAGGCAACTCAGGACTCAAGCCAAAGTTGGCAAACAAATGCAAATTGAAGCTACTTTGAAGAAACACGCTGAAAAGAAGCAAATGTTGGACGAAATTAAAAAGTACCGAAAGGGAAAAAGGCAAGATCTCGATTTCTTGAATGACAAGAAAACCTTTCAGAAATCTTTGAAGAAAAAATCAGAGGCTAAGAAGAATATGAAAAATAAGAAGTTTGGCTTTGGAGGTAAAAAGAAAGATTCGAAGCGAAATACAAAAGCAAGTTCTGCAGATGTTTCGGATTATGGTAGCCGATTCAAGCCTGGTATAAATGGGAAGAGAGGAAGTAAGCAACAAGCAAATCGTCCTGGGAAAAATAGAAGACAAAAAATTAACAATAAAAAGTGAGGAAGTCTTTAAATAGAAAGTAATGATTACTTACATAAATGATTAATTGTACAGTTTATTAAATAATCTAAGATACGAAGTGATGGTTAATTTAATGAGTAATTAATTGATCATAATTTTAAAGAATCAGAAGTTTGGAAAGTTTCTTTAAAGTTATTCATAAAAGATTCTTATTAAAATCCGAAGGTTTCAAACATTTTTTTTTAAGTATTAATCATATTTTTTACGATGCAGTTGGTTTGAGATTAAATTCTTTACAAATAGCTATTTCCAGAAATGACGCAAAACTGCCAAAGTTAAAAAATCTCTCTATTTATGTTTCAAAATCTTATGTTTCTCATTTAATCCCCCCCTTATCTACTAACGCACAAAGTTAAAATCTTACGAAGACCTTCCTACTTTTTATTCTCTATTTTTCCAACTTTATGTATTCAGATCTTACAAAAAAATTGTTTAAAGTATATAAAGATGTTTATATACATAAAATAAGATATGAGAAAAAAATTAACCAAAACCAGTGTCTTTTTTAGAAAATCACTGAGTATTTAAAAAATTTGTATTATTAAACAGAGAGAAGTTACTAAAAGGCAATTTTTGCAGTGGTTGGTTAAATAAAGATAAATTGATGACTCGAAAACTTCTAACATGAATATTATATTGAAAATTATAAAATTTAATTTGAAAGTTCATTCTGAATAATTTTTTACTTTCAATGTATCAGCTCTTCAATTTCCAATTTGAATTAGTTCAAATTTGAAGTTGTATACTCCTGAATAAAATTGAAAAAATATAAAATACACTGCAACGTCTTCGGTCATATATATTGAACATTTTTTTCCTTAAAGGAGAAGCTCGTATCATCCAATTGTCAGCAATGTTTTTGTAAACTCGGACCTATGTTTCGTACTATTGTTAATAGCCTGTAAAAAGAGAATTGAGAGGAAAAAGAACCCCGTATGTTCTGCTTAAGTTTATGAATATGAATGTAACTGCGCACATCAATAATATTCGCGTCATCTCCAGGATAACATAATTATATTTTTGCATAGGTTAAAAAGATGAATTGACTTTGGGATTATAACGACAGAATAATCATACATTTCGATGTTTTCGTGCGAATGCTACGCGTTGGACCTTATCACTGGCCAGGAATTAATCCAGGGACTCAAAACAACTTGTTAAATAAATCTTCTGAATTGCCTAAATAAAAAATAAAATTTTATGACCTTCAATCTTTCATTTTTATCGAAAATTTCGACTTTCGAAGATGTTATTTTTGAAAAATAGAATTTATCAATGGATTTGCATGCAGTTTATGAAATGGCAGGACCACTTATTTTTACATTCTCATCAGAGAAGGTATTGGATGAGTATATTTGATCCCCCCCCCCCACGTTCTACTAAAATTTTCACATTTTGTGACACCCTGAACCAGAAAAACATGTTTTTAAGGGTGTGTCTGTCCGTCTGTAGATTTTTAGTTTGTAGACACGATAACTTTTGAAAGAATTGACAAATTGGATTGGCCTTTGGTATACTCTTTTATAGTGTCCTAAAAGACATAAAATTTCCAAAATTAAAAAATAAGAATATGCTCCCGAAGCGGCCAGATTAAAAAACATTCAGTTTTCAGTGAAGAGTTTTCACGCAGATAGCTTCAATTTTTAATTTCCTTATTTACTATTTTTTATTTTGTATTTTAATTTTAATGAAAAAGAACTGATGCAAAAAAATAAAAATTGAATTGACGTTGCGGCTATAAAGGCCAGTATAAACACATCAGTGCCACAGCTTTCGAATATTCAATTAATTTCTTCGTAACGCATTCCTCAGTTGAGCCTATTACATAAATCTGATATGTACCTATAGTAATATTTCTCTACATTTATTATGCAATTTAATATCTGGTTCTGGAGATTACTACTTTATCCTTATACGCGCCCCATTTTAGAGAAAAACGATTATGTAAGATTTCAGCACAATATATTTATAATTTCATAAAACTTATTTAGTATTTATTTATATTCTGGGGACTATAAATATTTATAAATAAATCTGAATTATTAGCTCTGCTATTTTCTCTTGAAGAAAATGAAGAGATCATAGATTCCATTTCCTTAGTACATTATACATATATGTATATTATACCTATAACTAACTGGTAACTATAGCAGTCGCTAAACTTGAACCTGACTGACACTTTAATTCGATAAGGATATGAAAACATCTATCGTGATCCCCCGTGAACTTTGACATTAGTAAACCTATTAGGGAAATAGTATTAATTATTGACTCAGGAAGATTTTTAAAAAATATTTTAAAATAATTTTGAACCCACTACAACATTAACAGATGTATTTTGTAAGTTTCCAGTCTATTTGGTTCTTATAACTTTATCCTCATCTCTGGCTTTACACTCTTTTATTTTCCTCACCAAGTACTAGAAAATAATGTTTTTGCTTCGATCCTCATATAGAGAGGAAGCTTATTTCTACTGTTGACAAAATCCATTTTTCAAAAAAAGGTTTTTTTCAATATACTTATTTCAAGTGGAATATACATATCTAATATGACTTATTCCTGAAAAATTGTTCGGATGTGTGTGTGCGTGTGTACACTGTACATGCGTATGTAGGCATGCGTGATTATCACGCTTTTTAACGATCATCGCATGCAATATCTCGAGAGCGTATGCAGATAAATTCATGAAATTTGGCATACTTATTCCTCTATATACCTAGTTAAATGTCTTAAAAGGGTTTAACAGAATATTGAATTTTACAAGCTTTATATACTTTTATAATTTTAGTAAAATTGATTTCTCGATTAATATAAGTTCTCAAATCGATGGGTCCTATAATATATATATATATATATATATACTTTACGCAGCTCACAGTTACGTTGTTTCTATAAAAACAACGTAAGTCATAAAGTGCAATTTCTTTACGGAATACACCAACAAAAACGAGTTACATGAATAATTTGTTTTTCACATTAATAAATACGCTTGAAATTAAATCTCTTCACAATCCCTAGAAATCCTTTAAAAACAATGATAACATGTATTTCGAAATCTTAATAATATTGCAAAAGAAATCTATAAATACTCGTAATGCCTTGAAATTTTTCTGCAAAATTTTTTTTTTTCGACTTGGTTTGAAATCTTTTCAATTCGTCTTGAATTTTTCTGCGAAAAAATCGGTCCGCTTAGGGTGCGCACATTCTCATCACACGCTGCGCTCCGTGTTGTGCGCTTGCACTCGTTTACCAAGCTTTATCGCTGCTATATACTTGTATTATAATTAGTTTAGTTTTAAATTAAAAATTAGAATTTTCGATTTTTCGAAAAATTTTTTAAAAAGTTGGAACACCTATCTTGTCTGGCGTTAAAAAAGGGACATTTTTCATCTCTGTATTTTTTTTTCACGACGTGTCGAGTTATTTGGCTTAAAATTTGAGTTTTCGTTATTTTTTTTTTTTTAATTTTAGAATTGTCATAAGTCTGACAATTTTGTTTTATCGAAAAAAGTCATTAGGATAAATTGTTCGACACTTTTCAAGTACAACCACCATCACTAAGTAGAATTTTTAAATAAAAAAAAAATTGATTTCAAAAATTTTTAAAATCATCTAAATTTTTATACAAAAAAAGGGTTGACTAACGAACTTGACCTTCATTTTAGGTCACTAAAGGAATGTACCAAAGGCCAAGCCAATCTGTCAATTCTTTCAAAAGTTATCGTGCTCACAAAATAAAAAATAAAAACATGTAAAAACATGTTTTTAGAGTTTAGGAGGTCACAAAACGTGTACATTTGTCGAACAATGGGGAGGTGAGAAATTTTACATAAATCTAATACATTCTCTGATGAGAATGTAATATGTTATAGTTTCCTAAGAAATTTGAAGACAAAATTTATATTTTGAACGCTAAGAAAAATCTTAGACTTTAATTTGAATTCTTTATTTAAATTTTGTTCTTTCCATAGAGAAATATTTTAATATTTCTGTTTGTTTGGTTTAAGTTTACTTAAATATTTTGACATGAATTTGTCACCTATTTTTACAGTCTCATCAAAGAATGTATTAGATTTGTGTAAAATTTCAACCGCCCATTTTTTGTCAAATGTCCTTGTTTCCCTGAAATGTCCCCCTGAACACGAAAATATGTTTTTAGCAATGCGTCCATGCCTGTGCCTGCGTGTGCAGTGTGTCAGTGGGTGTGTGTACATTTTTAGTTTGTGATGAGCACGCAATAACTTTCGAAAGAAAGTGAAAATGAAGATGAAAATAAAAAAATTTAGATCATTTTGAAAATATTTTAAATAATTTTTTTTTTATATTTACAAATGTTATGTACTGATTGGCCGACTTAAGTATAACGAAAATGATAATTTTATGCCAAATAATGCACGCCGTGAAAAAAAGTTCAGAGATGAAAACTTTTTTTAAATTTTCTTGAAAAATCGAAAATTCAAATTTTGAGCAAAATAACATATAAGCTCAAAATGAGCTCTGATGAGAATATTTTTCTTATTAATTTAAAACTAAACTAATTATAATACAAAAGTATATTATATAGCAGCGCTAAAAGGTTGGTAAACGAGTGGAATTAGCGCGCAACACGAAGCGCGATGCACGACGAGTGCTGAGAATGTGGAATTGTGCACGCCAATTAAGCGGACCAATTTTTATCTTTTATATACCTTTACAATATGTGAACTGATCCAGGAGTTAAAAAATGGTTTTTTATTCGTAAAGATATTGATATTTTTATAAATCATTAAGATTTGACATTTTTTTAAATATCTTCTTGAAAACTGACGAAGTAACTTTATAGTCCTTATTGCGGGGTTCATTATTTCAATAAGCAGAAAAAATATAATATTTGATGTAATTAAAAATTAATTAAGATAATTTATAAATGATCATCGAAATCGAAAAACATATGTGAATTTACAATAATTCTCTGATTGGTATAAGTTTATAAAAAAAAATATATATATATATACTACAACTATATATAATAATTATATATGGATTCCAAAATAATACATGCGTCTCGGAGATTGACTGTCTTGACAATTAACGTATCACAAGATATTTTTTGGTATGTCGAAAGTCCCACCTTTTCATCGTGATGGTCATTATTATCAACGATCCATTCTCCGTACCTCTGCATGAAGTACCACCACCAGTTCTCCGGCACCATCAGGAGGGACTAAAGACTCATTACGCACAGACCGGTTAACCAGTCGGCGCATGAAGTGGAGGACTAGGCAGGGGATTTTTCAAAACGATAGCACCGTCCACTGGCCAACCAGCCCATGCAAAAATCAGCTTCTGAAAAGGCCACGCCAGAAAGTGGTAGGAAGGGTCGCGCGCGGAGTTATACCTATAATACTACTCGTATGCAAGTCCAGATAAGTATAAAGCCGAGTGCAGAGACGTTCTTCGGACTTGGAGATTCGGTTTTGGATTGGATGCGCGGGTGCATAACGAGAACGTTCTGCTCACTAAGTAATTTTATTATTATACACAATATTGCGACCGCCGAATTGCAAATATTTGTAAGGTTTTTTTTTTTTATTGCATTTGTTATTCGGACATTATAAAGATTAGGTATAACGTGAGAGATAATTGAGGCAACTCTTCATTGAACTTTGATCACGTGTGTGTATGTCGTTTTCTGAGGATTACAGTGCAGTGTATGTCCACGCCACCAAGTGAAAGGAAAAGAGTCAAGACAGCTCTTTTCTTTATAGAATCGTCTTCAACCGCGGGGGAGGCATTGCGGTGATTCCATTTCGCCGAAGCTGTCTACTTCCGGTTTCATTCGGTCGATATAGACCCTTATTTCCTTTTAGAATTGTGAGTAAAGCTTCTTGTTATTCTTGTTCATATAAACATCATTTAGAGTTATTATTATTAATATACCTAAATCATATTATTTATTAAACCATGACCAGATGTTTGCAGCCTTTTCTTTGTCGAATTGAAAGTTTGGATGGAATAACGGTGTTTTATATTTACATTACCAATTACATAAAAAATGAACAAGGAAAATCCTATAATAGTATATTTCTTATAGGGGTTCGCTTGACGAAATAGAAGAATTCCATACAAAATTTTTACGTGTGGGATAGGACGTTATCGATTTTTTTTGTAAGTCTCACATTAGTCTTTTAATTAAAATATATGCATTTTGTTCACGCATTGAATAATAATGATTCCCGGTTGATTCAGATTTCACTTTAAGTTTTGTAAGTGTTCCCTCAGTAAAATAACCAGAACTTGTTATTATATGCGACAGTGATATGCAGTCGATGCGCAAAAAAGAATAAATGTTATATTGTACCGATAAAAATAGAGTATAATAAATAGTCAAAATTTGTCACTATCTTTTAACATTTTCCTGATATATCTCGAGAGATATATTATTATATATATTTATTATGCTATATAGGTGCAAGAGAATATATCTACTGCAAGTAGAGTTTATAGTGTATAATTAATGGAATGACTATCATAACCTGATGACACATAGAGTTCATTCAAGAACTATAGAATTTGATTATATGACATCTCTATACAGATGTTAATAATTCAAATATTTATCATATATGGTTAATTGTGAAATCATTTACACATATATTCGAGACATTATTTGCATAGGAAATTCATTGCCAATTGAATGAAGATTTTATTTCAAGACAAATGTAAAAGTCATATAACTATACCTTTTCATATTATTCACTGCAGTCTTTATAAATGCATCTAGATATACGTTTCGTGGAAATTCTCGCGTGAATCTATAATACTTATTATTGATAAAAAAGAAATGTCTTTCTTGTGCGACAAGGGAAAATCAAATTTATTCTATCAAACTTTTATATTATAACTTATACACGAATTATTACATACTATAATAAACATTAAACAATGCGTATAAGACTATTAGCTATAATTATATATTCTATAAAGGTGCAATATAATTATGCGTTGAACTCTCCGCAGCTAGGTGAGCATTGAACTCACAATCATGCGGTTTTCCTTATATACCTTATTCGTTTTTGCATAATAATACTTAAAAATCAAAATATGTCGAGGAAATGAAAATTGAACTTAGAATTTCCTATTATACAATATCACTTTTTTCTTACCAAAACACTTTAAATAAAATTGTCCCATAAATCCATATTCTATATAACTCCCTATCGACTTGATGATATAGTCATTATTATTCACGATTTGCAGACATTAATATATATAGGCATTTCCTCGATTTTCATAAACATAAAGCAATATCATATCTATTTTTAATTGTTCAGAGCTAAATATGCAAACCTTTTAACAGAAATTAGAAGTTGTTTTAAATTCATGACACATTTGTGTCAAGCTGCAATTATAACACTCATTTTATTACTAAAAATTAATTAGCTTTTGAAGAACTTTTGATTTAATAGTTCTGGGAAATTAATATACAATGTATAATCACACTTTACTTCCGTATATAAAGATGCAAATAGAGTGGAATAAGCAATATGACAAGGATAGCTGAAAAAAAACTTGATCATCTTGATCTCGGAAAATAAATCCAAATTCTTGTATATATCCTTATTATTTATATGAATTATAGTAGCTACATCACAATTCTTAAGACTCAGGACACGTTGATCATTTTGTCACCTTGGCAACTTTTTTTCATTGGCTGACTTAATTTTTCCCACGAATAAAAAACAGAATTTATGGTTGCATAGTTTGCTAAAAAATATATCTACTTATTAATATTTGCACTTGAATAAATAAGTGAACAATAAAAAAAAACCTAAGGAGAAAAAATAATCTGATGAAATTTTTTACTTTGTTCTCGTTTGAAAATAAATTCTTATATATAATAGTACAGTCTAAAAATCTTTCAATATTATACGATGTGAAAAATTATATAAAAAATTGTTTCCTATTGATAATTTATTCCCTTAAGTGGCTTGAGTAATAAATAATATAACTTGCGAAAAAAATTAGATTCTTATTTGCCGCATGATTTATCTCGAGTACTATTTATAATTTTGAGTGATGTAGAATCATTAATTTAGAAAATGTACTCACATCCGTTAAACGGTCGTTGATACTATATATTATATGTATCTGCAATTAAACGGCGCGTACGTATTTTCAAGTGTCGAGATGTGTATAAAGACGGAAAAATCATCAATAAATGGTGATAATATGTATATCGAGTTAATTGCTGCCGCACTTTCATCGGGAGGAATCACCTTATTCACATCCGCCCACAAAGGCCATGCGATTATGCGTATATATATAATTATATAGTTAGGCAATCGTTAAACTATTATATAGGACTCAAACGACGACACATTTAATGTGCGGAATTTACGAACCTACTTTTAGAGAAATGTGCGCGATAGAAAATTATTATTCATCGATAGAAAATTATATATTCTATATAATTGAATCGCTTATATATATATATATATATATATATATATATATATATATATCAAATTAACACGAAAATTGTTAAGACAATATAGTTCTTTACTGTGTCGAGAGGTTTTCCATATGGGTTAATTATTGTTATATTGTGGAGTGTGATGGACGTAAAAATAATTAATATGAAAGGATATTTATAAGTAGAATTTAACATTAATCGGCGTAATTTTCTTCAAAATAAATGAGGCAATCTTAAAAGATTAATTCATTTTTTATACATTTCAAGACCTTTTATCATGCTAATCTGTTAATCCTCATCTTTTTAACAAATATCGTTATTCATATTCCATATATATTCATCTTTAGGCTTTACTGAGAATCGAAAAGTCTGAAAAATGATGTTCTCGGATTTACCGATATTGGATAAACAGAAGTAAGCCAACAGTCTCAGAAGTATAAAAGCTCTAAGTGTATTTGCACAGAAATCGAGTGGAAGTTGTCTTTCTAAAGTATATATAATAGATACATATATGTATACGAGTATATAAAAATGTCTCTTCTTCACGCATATATAATAAATCTTTTCCCTCGTCTTTTACTTATTTCGTTTACATTGTATGAAATAATATGAATCTCATCTCAACAATATTGATGAGCTTCTTAAATTACTACTTTAATTTAAATAATAAAATTTTCCTGTTCCACATAAATAAAGTATATAAATGTATTGAATATTTTAAAAAATTGTATAATATTGATGCACTTATTTTGTCAATGCGAATAGAGAGTTTTAATAGTTTTCATATATAAAAATAAAAATCACTATTAATGTCGCCGCTGGATTGAATTACGCATATATATAGGGCTACAGGAGGTTATTTAGACCTCGATATTGTGCCTGTAATATAATTAGCATTGCTCCCAATAATTTCTTATTTTTCTGTAAGTGTGTGTAGCCTCGAGAATTTATCTTCAAGAATTAACACCCTAGCTACTTAGTAATTATAAAACATCCTTCATTGTATGTGGCAATAATGAATAAATAATGACATGTTCCCTTCTCTATGTTAACAATAAATAAAATTCTGATCGAATTACGTCGGTTGCAGGGTCTTAAAGTCAAGGTAGCAGAAAGAAGAAGTCTGGAAAGTATCGAAGCTGGTATCAGGTCACAGCCATGAAATCCTCAGTCGAACTACAGCAGTTTAAGAGTGAGTAATTTTTCAACATATCATAATGGCTGTGAATAATTATAGTCATTATCGTTCTAAATGTGATTTTATTTTATTTATTTTATTTATAGCGTGGAAGCTCGAAGCCCCTTAATCTAGTTTCAGTTTAAAAATTCCAAACTTAATTGTTCAAAATCGATAAATGCATGTTTTGTCACCCTGAAAACAATCTGGACGTGTTATCGTGATGATCGCAACTCGATCCTGATGTAGATGAATAAGAAATAATGATGAAAAAAAGAAGCAGCGAGCTTCGATTTGCAAATAATATACGAGAGTTATCGCAAGTGCTTTTGTGCATTTAAATCGGTATACATATATAATTGTTTTTAATGAATGACTGCGGTGTGTGCATGCCCCGCTATATATATATATATATATAACGCGAGACGTCACAAAACGCATTGAATATAATTTCTCAATGAAAGTCTCTACATCTTCAGGAAATGATGGCGCTTATGATATCAACTATAAAATACGAGTTCTCTAAAAGCAGTGGAAAAAAATTATACACATAAATAATATCTTTCTTTTAAAAAAGCAGCATTTTTGATAAAGAAATAAATATATCTTATTTATCAACATATTTTATACTTTATCACTCTATTTATTGTTAAAATTACATATTTTAAAGTGAAGATTTTTTTGTTGTTAAAAATAAGATAAAATTATGTACTTAAAAATTATGCAGAAAAAGGCAATTGCAACTTTAATTGTGAAATACCACATAGGATGGTCCTGGAAGGTCATGATAATGCGTTAAAACGTAAGGCACAACGTCATCTATTATTAGGTAAAAAAATGTTGATTTGCATTGTTAAATGACCCAATAGAATAATCATCAATAAAATTGATTATGTGATGTAGGTAGGTGTTTGTTTATTCGTTAAAATCTGAAGAAAAAAAAACGTCATCTCCATAAAATTTGTTTTCGACACATCTGGTTTTGATTAATACGAGTGTTTATACATATATATTATGCTATTTGTAAATATTACGCATAAATTAACTTTATTTTGCATCTGATATCATTTTTCACTAGAAACATATTCTTTTATAAAAAAAATTTTGAAAAAATACAAAAACTTCTTTTATGCAATCTTTGACCTATATATATATATATCCTTCGCATTCAAATAAATATTAATTTAAATTATTTCGAGCAAAAGATCATTGAAGGGAATATATGTAAGTGTGTGTATATGTGTGTATGTGTTTGCGCGCATGTGTGTGTCAAAAAAGTTCCCTAATATCAACAAATGTTCGAAAAACGTGACTAGGGAAAATACGCAATATGAAGATATGCGTTTTCTACTCCTTGAATTATTGCACGTGTCGATTTAATGTCTAAAGGAGATATATATAAAGCTCACTCTTATAGAAATCTTTATATTAAAAGTTCCTGATACGCTGATACGGTACCACTTAATGTAAAATATTGTAACCTTCGGCTTTTCTGAACTATCGTCTTGTTATCTGGTCTTTTTACAACGAAAGAAAAAAAAAATATATTTATTTTGTATAAGAAAAATGAAATTATTCTGATTCATAGTGCAATATAAGTAAATACGGATGCATATATATATCATATATATACAGAGAGAAAAATGAATCTTCAAACGCTAAATTTAGGATAGTGAAAATTATATACAAATATATTATAAGATCTGCTATATTATTTCGTTATTCAATCTCAAAATAATCCATTTGTATCTCTATAATATATATATATATATATATTATATAATGTCGACTTATTGTTAGACCAGAGTTAGACTATATAGTTATCTGGATAAGAAAAATTTATATATATATATCTTCCAGAACAGAGAGCAATTATTATACAGCGTAACCTGCGTTATTAAATTATTAATAATAAATAAAATTTTAGGATGTCGATTTAATTTATGTAAATTTATTTGAAGATGAATGTGCACGCTTCGAATTGTGATTAAAACTTATAATGCCTTACTTTGTTTGATGCGTCCTATTAGATCAAAGTTTTTACAGACAATTATCAATTGTAATGCGTATAATATATTTGAATATGGAAGACTATTTATTATACTTATATGTATATCAATTAGAATGCCCTTAATCGGCTGAAAAATCGCCTCCGAAATGTAAATTGAAAATTAAATATGAATACAAAGCGTTTCAATTGTTTTTCATTGATTTTATGAACTCCGAACCATATATTTATTTACTTTTTGACCAAAAGTTGTGCGCCAATGCAAATAGTCATTTAATTAAATGCGCTAAAAACAATGTTATCGCACATATATTGTGTCGATTATCAATGATAGAAAAAATGCCATAAAGCTCAACGTATAACGTACAAGACGAATAAATTAATTATTAATTAATTATACAGGACTCACAAGTACCTAATCAAAATGCAAGTTACTTAATTGGTAAGTTCTGATTATTATAATAATCGCTAAGAATTTTTAACCCACAATTTTTTTTTCTTTATTCTTACGTTATACTCTAATCTTTGCAAGACCATATTTTATTAAAGAATTAATTAATTATTAATTTTTCGAGAATTGCACCTATTATTGTATATGCGTTATACGCATATGTTATACATATGAATATATATATGGTACCAAACATTTGTTTTACACAATCACACTTGCATAGTTGAATATTGATAATTCTTGGACAATAATAGTCTGTCAATGACACGTTATACATGGAATGATGTGGTGACATTTGCGATAACATGAGATTTAAAAGAAACATATATGCGACATTGATTGCTTCATTCGCTTCTGGCGCTTTATAATTTAATGTAATTTGACTTAAAGTAGGCTTTATTACCACTTTCTATTCAGTTTCTATTATATGAATATTATTATTGTATTAAATATAAGGTACCGCACCTAAATTTTATTATTTTGATATAAAATCATTGTTCTTCAATTCAAGGCGAAGCAAATTTTTTCTGTCATTTACAAATACATTTATTTTCTTAATTCTAATTATTATATCTATTAGATATTAAACGTATATTCTGAAGATAAAATACATCAATTGTAAATTGCAGACTTTAGCTAGATAATTGTACCTCGCATTTTATAAATAACGTTTATTCAGTAAACTGAAATTAACGAGTAATATAGTGATCAACATTGGCAACGTACATTAGTGTTGATTGACAAAATTCAAAACATATAACGTTTTTTATAAATATGTAAATTGATATACAGAATTCGAGAAGGTAAAAAATTTAAATTCTTAAATATAAAGAACCTTGATCGACCTTTTATTGTCACTATCGAAGAAATGTGAGTCAAGGTGAGCCACACCGTTCAAATTTCTGGAAGTTTTTTGATAGGCCAATGTCGTTGTGATGCGAATTTTATACGCGGAAGACTAATATGAGCCCCTAGAACATATAATATATTCTTCCGGAAGAGAGAATCCAAGCTTTCTGATTGGACATATGAAATAAAAAATATTAGGAAAATAAAAAAGATGAGAACCATCTAATATTATTTCTTCAAGATATTGATTTTTGTTTTATTAGTCTATTATGTTGGGGCATTAGCGAAATTAATTGCAATGTAAAAACGACTTTAATTATTATTTTTTTTTTAGAAAGGAGTGATGAAAAGTTTGATATAATCTAAATATATATATATATATATATGTATAATATTGTTTTTCCAGTAAATAAAAAATTTCATCGAAAAAAAGGGAACTTAAAAATATAATAATGCCTGCACATCACCTATATAAATATACAAATAGCGCAATTTTGTATTCGAAAACAAAAATCTGTTTCCATAATATACTTTTGCATTCATATAATCAGAGGACCGCATTATCGATTGTTAATTATGATTATTGCATTGATGAAAAACTATAAATCCATCTGGAAACGCGCAAGAATGCAACGTCCGATACTATAATATGTATTGATATTTTTATTATATCAAGTTCAGACTGAGAAGCTTCGAGGGTAATCTAATTGTAAATGTCTTTGCACACATTTATGAATCGTCGATAAAGATAATCATTTTTTTTTGATTGAGATGGTTTTATCAGCTTGAAAAAATCATTCAAAGGGCATTATGAAGTCTATTATTCACTCTGAACGAGTGAAACAATCGATTTACAAACATTATTGTCAGTTAATTTCATTTTATGGTCATTCTGATGTATAAAATATTTCACGATAAAACATCCTAAAAGAAATGGAAGATATATTAATTTATACTTTTTGTTCCATATTTTCTGTACTAAAGACCTATATTTAAGAAGAAAAGACAATTATTGACAATTACAACAATAAATCTCAAATTCACCATATTGCCATTTTTATACGATATATTTCTTACTTATTTTCCAAAAACTTCTTTCCTTTTGAATAAATAAAAAAAAACAGAAAATCTAACAAACTTAATTCAACGGGAGAAAGCTATTATAAATATTAGACTTTGACACTATCAACTGCGATGGTTTATTGGTAAAATATTCAATAAATTCCATATATTCCATATATAACTGCATTCCTGCAATTGATTGACATAAATATCTATATAGCCTTCCTTTTGATGCTTATGACAAACAAAAACGATCGTGAATTTCAATTTCAATGAACAGTTTCCTCCAACTTTACGCTCGCAAGAATAATAAATACTATTTATTTGCTAAAACTAAAAAAGGCCACTTTTACCTGATCCTTTTCGTACATACTTAATTGATTTCTATTTTATATTTATATTTGATTTATATATTTTCACAAGGAAATTTCAGAACAAAGTCAAGTAAAAAATTAAAAAATAAATAAAAAGTGCAAATGATTAGTCAGGTGGACCGATTTAAAACTATTTTTTGATTTTGTTAGTTTTAATTTATTTAAAAATTTGTAAACATGTTTGAATTAATCAAAGGTGAATTGAAAGATTAGGTATACGACTTAGCAAAGCATTTTTATATTTTTCAGAATGTGTTCTCTTATTCATGGCGGGAATTATATGCAGTGGATTAGCATACGCACTATATGTCATCGATCCAGTAAGGCTGATTATCGAACACGTGAGTCAAATAAATAAACTTATTAGCAAACTTTATCATTCGTCGCATAATATAATATTGAAGAGCGTTTAGAAATTAAAACATTTAAATTGTATATTCTAAAGTCAAATATAAATTCTGTGCTTTCAGCATCTTCAAATGGCACCTGGAACGCTTGCATTCAGTTTATGGAGAAAACCACCTATAGATGTTTACTTAAAAGTTTATATTTTCAACATTACAAATCCAAAAGAATTTTTAAACAAAGAAGAGGAACTCAAACTTCAAGAAGTCGGACCTTACGTTTATCAGTGAGTTCTATTGTAAACTCGAGCATTTACTGAGCATTACTGCCGAGTCGTAACGCAAAAAATAAAATCGTATTTTTTTTCCAGAGAAGTACTGGAAAATAAAAACGTAACGTGGAACGAAAATGGAACAATGACTTATTCGCCTAAAAGAACAGTATTCTACGTGCCAGAATTGTCCGTCGGTGATCCTAGAAAAGATATAATCACAGTGCCAAATATTCCAATCTTGGTAAGTGCAAACAATCCAATAAGAAGTGTTCATAAAACATCTTTGTTAAAAACTTCCTCATTTTCCAAGAAGGCACTTTAAAATTCAAACTGAGATATTTTTTTCCAAAGTGCATCTTAATTCTATTTACCTTATACGATTAAAAGAACAAAAGATAAGAGAGCAGTAATAATGAGCCACCGGCGATACCCAACAGTAAACTTAAAAAAAATTTGAAGAATGTATTTTACGATATGCTAGTCACTTTTAATTATCCTATTTACTATTGGTAATTTGTATTCTTGTCTATGACCTGTGACTCTAGATAAAAAAAATAACAAACAAAGCACAGATCGCGATCGCTTTTTACCCTGTCGTACTATTACTCGTCTTATATATACTTTTATGTTGCCCAGGTCCCAGGCTATATACTCGTATATAATAATCACAATCGTAATTGGCCAAGAACATAAAAAATTGAAATTTTTCTCTTACCGAAAAAATATCTCTAAAAAGTGGAGTCTGGGCTCATAAAAATTATCATATATTATAAATGCTAGCCTCAGCAACGTTAATTAATAATAACACGTATTTTGCCTTGCAAAAGAAAGTAAAGCTGAGTCAGCAGACGAATTATATGGTTATAGATTTGATGTTTTAAGGCATTCGCCGCACATATATGTACAATATGTTGTTAATAAGTAAGTATATATTTCAATTGTTCAACGTACGCGATGCTCTATAACCAGACATTTTCTTCTACTTTTTACACTCTCAAGATCAAATACATATACTTATTATTTAGTATTTGAAATAATTAATTGAGGATGCTTATAGAATTTTTTTTACCATAAAAAAATTCTTGGAAGCTAACACACAATAAAAACTTTTTAAAACTATTTTGAAATACAACCATTAAAGTATTATTGATTGAAATAAAAGTGACAGAAACTAGATTGCATATTATCATATATTTATATAAATTATATGGGTTTATATATTATACGCAATTCTGAAAGTCCTATGAGGAATAAAAAATTGGAAGTAATAAAAGTAATATGTGATTTTAAACTTGAATTTATGCACATCAAAATTATTCTTCGTAATAAGTTTTCCTTGCATGTAATAACCTAGGAGTAACACTAAAGCTTGTTTCTTAAACTAGACCCTGCTATTACAAGTATAATTCTAGATATCTCAAGACCTTCTATTACCTAGACTCTAGAGTATAATGAAAATATGATACAAATATAGAATTAATTGGTTACTTGGTTTAATCTCTGCTGAAAAAAATAGACCAGTTCTAGTTAAAATTAAAATACAGATTAAAGGAAATAAATCAATTTTGCAAATAAAGATTGTTGGTGAATGAAATAATTCACAAGAGAAACGTGAATTATAGTATTTAATAGTTAATCAACTAGAATGATTTTTCATATTCAAAGAAGAATACATATATAATAGTAATGGAGGTATTACAAAAATAATAAATGAGGAGAGCGCGCGGTTTGCGGAATTTCAGAGCCAACTGGGAATGTATATAATAGAGATGTGTAGAATAACGAAACAAATTGTTCTATGCCGGAAGGCATAATTATACATGCATTAGATATCTATTATAAATTAATATTAATGGCAAAATAAATAGTTAAATTAAATGGATAATTCAAATAGTTTATTTCTATTTTCAGGGAGTTTCATCAGCTCTACACGATAAAGGTTTTCTGGTGAACTACCCATTGACTCAAATCGCGAATCTTGTAGGGGCTGAGCCGATTCTCAACATGACAGTTTATGATTATTTGTGGGGCTACCACGATCCATTGATAAAATTAGCTGGCAACATTGTTCCAACTTTCGTCAACTTCCAGAAGTTTGGCTTACTCGACAGGGTGAGAAATAAAATGATCAAAACTCAATAATAAAAACGTCAAAAGTTAAACTTCAAATATAAGATTCACGACAGGATCGATTGATTTCAAATTCATTTTCATATATTTTCAAAAATATAAATTTTATTCTGTAAGAGTTTGCCTGAATAAACGTACACTGAAAAATATGAGAACTTCGCGCGTTGGCGTCTGTCCTTAGATGATTATAACCATATTATCGCATCTGTAACTCAGATTGTTCAGAACTTAACTTTGTTTATCCAAAACTTTTGTACAGATTATTAAGATTAAGAATCAAAGGTAATAAATCTCTCCTGAAATTGTAAAAGGTAAAACCGAGTTCCTTTTGAAATTCATGTATATCACTGAATAATAATTTACACACGTTCTATATGAAGCGAAAAATGCAGTTGACATAAAGTAGAAGGTGTTACGTTGGATATTCGTAATCTGAAGAAATGTCGCAATGTATGGTTCGTGTGTGCAAATCCTTTCACTGCGTTTGGGTTCACGAGGTTAATATATATATATTTTTTTTTTTTTTTAATTGCGCTGATCGTCACAGAAATATTATATCGGTTAAATGGTTCATGAAGGTGTATATATGTAACTATCAATTCCAAGAAATCATATTCAACATGAAAAATAGGTTCTAATCTTAGGCATTAGAGTGTAACTTTGTGGAGTGCCTTATTGAGAGAGACTCATGCATTGAAAATATGTATTGAGATTTATGATATTATAGGCGATTATTAGGATTTATCTCTGATATAAGAAGAAGGTATTAAAAAGAATTTGTTTATAGATAAATGTGAGATGCCGACAACCGGCAAGGATTATTTTCATTATTATAGTAAGGACAATTGATGAGGCTTTTGACGTGTACGTTTATTTTGATCTATCGATTCAAACCTTTTAAACTGCGCATTCATCTGTCTCTTTTTTCCCAAGACAGTTATATATCTAATGATCTCCGGCGTTAACGAACAAATGATCTTTTCGCCTCCATATAGATGTACGACGAAGGCGACAATGTGATAAACATGAATATTAAAACAAATAAGAATATGACTGAAGAGAACGGACGCTACTTGAGCATTGAGACCTACAACGGAAGTCCAGGATTATCTAACTGGGGATATAAAGAGCAATCTGGAAACGTCACTCCCCCTGAGTACGTATTTATTATAAACTTATCGAGATTTCGAATTACATAAAATCAAAAATTTTAAGGCCATATGTGTAAGTCACGTGACTTGGCACTTATAAGCTTAATATTTCAGGTTTTTTGCAGGTATCACAAAAAAAATTAACAATTACAATTAATTGCTCGTAGCAGATATAATAAACCTAAATTTAGCTATAGCTAAAATACATTTTCTCTAATTGTTTTCAAGTGAGATTCCTGAAAAAATGGAATTAGCTGCATCGTGCTCTACTATAATATGCGCATTGCGCACGTTATTAGGACACAATAATTTTTAATGCCAGTTCAAAATAATTAATCAATAATTTATAACATTACGTTTTTAAGCTTCTTCACTCCTTAATTAATTGTAGGCTATAATTTTCAATTCAAAAGTTTCAATTCTTATTAAAACCCTTTAATATCTACAATCTCAATAAATTTCAAAAAATCTCTTTAAATTCCGGAAAAATTTTCAAAATTTGGTGTAATCTTGTACTCTGTACTTATCTTAATATTGAAAAAATATTTTGGTATTTGAATGGCCTACAAGATTGTTGAATTTCAAATTGAAATTAATTGTTCGCATCATAGAATTTTTGTCGCACACGGTATAGCGAACGTTTACTATTGCTAAATATATAGTTAAAAATATTAAGGATGCACTTCAACTACTAGAAGTTCTTGTCTTTAGATTACAAATTTAATTTTTATTTATTTATTTATTTATTTTTTTTCTTCAGAAACACAGTTTGTAACACAATCCAGGGAGCGACTGAAGGCACTTTATTTCCATTGAACATGGACAAGAAGGCAGTGTTTAGAATATTCAGAAAAGCTTTCTGCAGGACTCTTCCTATCGTTTTTCAAAACGAAATAGTCACAGACGATGGAATTCCAGTTTATCAGTATGGGTTTTCACAAGGATTTTTGGACCCACCTAATCAAAATCCATCAAATCAATGCTATTGCAAAAAAAATGAGAAGTGCCTCAAAAAAGGACTGTCGAATTTGACTCCTTGCTATTACAGTAAGTGATTTTTAAAAAAATATTTAAAAAATTGTTGAATTTATTTTTTACTCGGATTTATAGAAAGTGAAAAATAAGATTTTCTTCCATGAAGCTTCAATCGTGTAAAGATTCGAAAGGATTCACGCAGGTAAACTGCTACTAAAGTTGGTTAGAGGTTGCGATGACTGCAAGTTCAGAGGGCAGTGGAATAGTAGGCTCTTTCGACCGTGAAAGTATATAATACGTCGAAAACTTGCGCAAAGATATCCTGAGTGTGACTTGGTGTGAGTTGTGACTTGAGGAGTTGCAAGTTAACTCTTGCATTGTATGCATGTCTTCCTTTTTATATTGTTTTTTTTTTTTTTTCTTTTCAAATGAAATGTACTGAGGCAATAGATAAACATTTAAAACGAATGGAAAATGGTAACAGCACAACTCATTATTTTTCACTTGCGCAATTTGTCTAAGCTCTGCTGATGACTCTGTATATGTAACTATTAAGATTTCTGATGGTAAAACGATATATTGATATTTAATTAACTATGAACTACGCAAGCTGTCCCCGCAAGCATTTTCAGTTTCCTAAAGATAAGCTGTTCTCCTTATTATTATTCTTAGAACTTTCAATTTCTGCCAAGTTTCACAAATCAGGGTAATGAACTTTAATAGATTTTTTTTCTCAAGTATCTTGTTAACCTATTGACTCCTGTTTAACCGACTCTCTGAGCATGTATTTATTTTATATACATATACTTGTCTAGTGAAATCGTGCGTTGTGAATATATTATGCCAAATCCAACCTACACTTACATTTATTTTAATATTATTTGCCTTGAAATTAATTTTACTCTAACTAAAAAATAGTTTATGGAATTCGCGAAAAATTGTAAATAAAAGAAATATTAATATTGAAATAATTTTACTGAAATTTTACAAACATGAATAATAAATTGATAAACAAAAATTAATAGATAAAATAAATAATGTTATTATTCTCTATTGAAGAAAATATTTTGACAGTTTAAAAAGGCTTTGCAAAATTTAAATTAAAAAAGCATGAACTTTAGGTATTGATTCATGAATCGTTTAGGCAATAAATAAAAAAAAATTTTTAAGTTTAATACAGCAATATATGCTTATAATGGAATTTTATTTAAGAACAATTTATAAGCGATAAAACATGTATAAAGGAGTTATAAAATCTTCAGAATTAGAAATTAAATCGATTTTTGTGATAGGTACTCGCTTTCCGCGAATCTTTCATTATCATATAAACACGCTGGTAAAATGTTGTTGTTGGTGTGTGTGTGTGTGCGTGGATTTATAATTCATACTTAAAAAATTATAGAGTACAAATTAAATATATATATATATATATATATAATTGTATTCTTTTTAAAATCATTATTCTCCTAGTCTTAAGTAGATAAAACACGTGAGATCTTAACATAATCAGGTAGAATTATAGATAATTTAAAATTGGTTAATGTTTCTTTAATATACCTCCAGTATTTCGACATTTTTAACTATACTAAATTTATCTGATTGTGAGTGACTATGAAGAATTGTAAAAAATTGATCAAAAGATACAAGTCGTTATCGTTAGGACTGTAGTTTAGTGTCGGTAACAATGATGAAAATCTCTGTCAATCTCGGAAAAACGAGTTCATCACCTCCTCACTTTCAGAATGCGCGGTAGCAGAGTTGCGGTGTCATTGAACTTTTATAATAATTACTACAGAAGTAGTACAGTTTCGCGCGTATTTTGCATGAGACGACAAAATAATTTATAAACATGCGCGGGAATAAAAAATTATAATGATTCGGAACGCAAAAGAATTTGCATCTTTACAAAATTATATTCATAATTCTGATTTATGAAGCATCACTCACTCAAATTCATTCCGCTTTGCGTTAAAACTTAAGAATTCTCTTTACCATAATGATTTCACTTTTCCCTTAAGAATCAAGATGATTCTTGTGATGAGTGCAGATTTTAATCTTTTCTTTTTATTAAATAGCGAAAAAAGAATGTTTTGCAAAAACAATGAAAATGAAAGTTTTTTGCAGACATTGCTTTACGTAATTAATCACAGAGAAAATCGTTGATCTTTATTATATAGTTGTAAATTTTAAGTGCCAGTTAGAAAATGATGAGAAGAAAGATAAATGGTTTCTTTATTCCAACCCAACTGCTAACAATAAGTCTCCCATCAGCACTTGAAGCATCGGTTTTTACTTTCAAATTTAATCCTTTACCCTCCTGACCCTCACACGATAGTAAAATAATTTCTGAAAAATTGTGCCCTTCTCAGCAAAGTAACTTGAACTATTACATCATAATATTAAGTTCGTTGTCAATTATTTGAAATTAATTTTAAAGCTTTCTAACTTAAATTAATTTCTCTCATTCAAGTCTGAATTTATTGACAAGGATGATTGAAGTGACATTTTCCACTTTACATAAGAAAGAAAAAACAAACATCAATATTTATGGATTACGTATATAATGTTAACCATGACGTGCTAAATCTTATTAAATCGGTGGTAAATATATAACTATTCATCATCGATCGCAACACCGTTTCAAAATTTTTCGAAATTACTGTAAACTCATTTGACATAGATTAAAAATATTGAGCATAACATGTTGGACATTGATTTCTTACAATAATTTCACATCGGCCTTGAAAATCCTTAAAAAATACCTAAATTTCCATGAAATCCTTTAAAATTCCACAAAATATTTTTAAAATTATGAAAATTTCTTGAAATGCCTCCAAAGTCCATGAAAAATCTTGAATTTTCTTAAAGTATCATGGAAACATTTAACATTACTTAAATCATCAAAAATCTATTAAAATACATATCTATAAACCAGCCAACATTGCTAATTGCTTGCATAGGCAATTTTACAGAAATATTTTTTTTTGACGAACAAGTAGTGACAAAATTAGTTGTGATTTTTACGATTTTATACAATCAGTGCTTTCGATGATCTAACTCAAACTATAGTCACAATTAATGCGCACTTAATTTAAATCCCTAAAAAATTTGCATTCAATATATATGTAGAAATAAAACTAATATACGTATAAACAGGAATTAAACCTATCCATTCTCATCACTTGACTCTCTGTATTTTTAAGGATTTTCCTTCGCAATCTCCTACATAACATATATATATATATATATATAATATATATATAGGTAATATTATAATATTATGTCTCTCCTGATTAATAAACGAACACCATGACCTTCATACATGTCGTTTGAACCTTGAGCACACCGTAAAAGACCGTAAACATCTTTTCAAAACAAGATTAAACTTTTAATGTTGTAACAGAATGTATAGTATGTATTTCGTAATTCAATCTCTTGGAACATTGAAAGAAAAATTGGCTATTGATCCAATGTTATTTTAATATAGGTAAATGTTACAATTTTAAAAGGTGCAGTCAGTGAAAATTGATGGGGAAAATTTTCATCCTTCATTACAATTACAACTGAATTAACTTTGGAGACTTATCTTAAAAAATTGAGGTAATAAATTTTGAGATTTTTAATTTCTAATTAAAATTCCGAACGCCAGAATTGAATCTCTTTCAAATGCACTTTATTAGACAGCAGAATGGAAAAAGTGGATTTCGAATATTGTAATAACCTCTAATACTGGTTTCTCCTTCAGAATTTTTACGACTGCGAAATTCCTTTTTAGGGGACGAGTAAAAGAGAGAATGCATTTTTTTTTTAAATTGTCTGTAAAATCTCGAAATATATAAAGTTAGTACCCATTTTATGATTAGATAATAAAGCCTGAAACTGCTTTCGGAAAAATGCATGTAGAATGAACTTTTTTTATTTTAGATACAAATTTTATTCGATATATTACCCCTGGCAGTTTCATCACGAATTAAACTTTTAAAACTCTTTTAACGATTATTGTATAAAGAGATGTAGTGGAGTCATTAATTTTCAAACTCGCCATAAAATCCTTTCAGAGATTATCGAGAAAATATTTATGTACTGAAGTAATTTTTTTCATGTTTTTTCAGACATACCGGCTGCTGTATCATTGCCTCACTTTTTAGGCGCTGACCCCAGTTTAATGAAAGGAATTCAGGGGCTCAAACCTGATCCAGAAAAACATAAGACAACAATTTATTTGCAACCTGTAAGTGTATATATATATATATATATATATATATATATATATATGAAATAATTTGTTAGTAAAGTGTAGAGTTTTTCTAAGTGATTTTATTTTTTTAAGAAAATGGGCATTCCAATCAAAGTTCATTCAAGGGTGCAAACGAATCTCATTATGTACGAAACACACTACAATCCAAAAATTGCAGCTTTCAATGGATTAACTTTGCCGATTTTCTGGACCGATCTGGTAAAATATAATAAACTATACCAATAATTTCCAATAAAATTTTCAGTGAAGTTTACAAGAAAAATTAGCCTACCCTTACGAAAAAAATGATATAGGAAATAATTATAGAACTAAATAATATAAAAATATTGATGATTTTTTTTATAATAATTTTTGTATAATTGCGAGAAAAGTAGAGGAATAAAAAATAATTTCCTATAATTTTTTTCTATAATGACTATCATATCACTCTTTTCCATATAAGGGCTTGCTTAAAATTCAATCAATACTAATTTTCCAGTGGAAATTTTCGTAATATCCCGAGGACATTATAGGCAAAAATACTTATAGAAATAAATAATATTAAAATATTGATGATTTTTCTATCATTACTATTCCATAATTACGAGAAAAATATAGGAGTAAATAATAACTATTAAAATAATATTTTTTCTATTCATAATTATAATTATAATTATTTTTTTATATGTACCATACTTTTTTTTTCTATAATGATTTTACAATAATGATTTTCCTTTTAATCGGAAGTTATAAGTATACTTTAAATTCGAATCAGTGCGATTTAAATGTTTATCAACAAAAATCCTTACTGACATAAATCAGTGACTTATTTCTATAGCCTTTTCAGCCTGTGCAATGAATCAGTGAAAATCCTCATTGATTAGATGCAGTGACCCATTTCTTACTGATTCAAATTTAGAGAGTAGCAAAATAATTACATAAAGCGATAAAACATTAACTTTTCTAAAATTATTTTCCCATAATTTTCTATAGTGATCTGCCCTTAATTATTTTTCTACAATTTTTTTACATATGAGTTTCTCAGAATAAAAATAAAAATTAGTAAGCCCGTATATAAAGGATTATCTATGAAATTAAGATTTCTCCAGTTTCTTCTTCTATGCATCTAAAGTGCTTTAATAATTTTTATTTGTTATTCTAGCTTATACCAGAGTTGCCAAGCGATTTGCTTTGGCTGATTAAACTAGCCGTTAACATTGGTCCAAAGATAATGATGGCCTTCACCTGCATCTTGGCAATCACTGGCGCCGGCCTTGTTTCTTTCTCGATGGTAGGCACCCTTTGGGTCTTGAATCAACAGCAGCAAGAAGAAGATAATGACAGGAGAGACAGTTGCGATCTCAGGATACCTTTGGGCTACGGTCAATACACAGGCATTCGTATCCTGCCTGCCATTAAGAAAATAACATCCCGAACGGATCTCTTCGTTTAAATTATAATTACACAAGAACTTTTTAGATTCTTTAGCAAACCACGGAAGAATGAATCACGAAGATCCAGCTTCTATATTGCGCTCTCCATCATTCATTAAATAAGAGGAAGTGTCTTCCTGAGCTCATTATAAAAAATGCATAATTTTTTTGCTACAGGATGAATGCACTCAAATTTAGCCAATAAAAAAAAAGATTTGATTACAATCGATAAGTATGGCAATAAGTACGGGCCTCCATTTATTGATGCTCAATTTGAATTTTTCGAAATTATCTTTTAACGCGAGATAATAGTTTCAGAAAAAAGGGCATGCAATCTTAATTATGGATAATTTTAAAGTGTGTTAGAGAGAAAAATGTCGCACAACAAGATTTCAATAATTTTAAGTAACTTTACGGGTTCGCTCAATTAGAATTATTATTATACTTAGCTATAGATTATGTATATTTGCCATCATCGCAAATACAGTGAGAAATAGAGTGCTACTCCCATGTTTTAAAATAGAAATTCTGTTCTGTTTCTAGACAAAAGTAGTCTGAATTTTTTTTAAAATATGAACTATAATCTTGGCAGAATTTTTATTTCAAAAGTGAGAGTAAAGTAGTTTATAAGTGCATGTAAGATATTTCAGTTCAATTATAGACAGATATCTTGACAATTATAAGGGGTAATTCTAAAATGTTAACTGATACTTTTGAAAGCCTATCTACTGTCTTATAAACCAGTGATCAAAGTACTACCAATCGACTGAGTTTATGTAATAAACGCGATACTATAAAGCCAGTGAAAATATTTATATAAACCTTCTACGCCTTATTTACAAAAACAAAAAGAAAAAAAAAGTGAAGGCAATTTTATTAACTTTTGTGAACGATAAAATAAACTCGAGCATTAAGAACTAAGCAAATCTCACACTTTATATCTAGTTTTTACATGGACAACGATTAACGTGGACAATATTTATTAAATGAATACGATAAAAAAAATAATATGTTAGATTATCATACAAAAATTTTTTTATTTACATATAGCTTTCTTACGTGGCGTGGGATAATGGCGTAGCATTACTTAATAAGTTTTCACACTTAGGCGTTCTTTTTACATTTAAATTAAATTGAAAGAAACAATAATGTATCTCTTTCTAAGTACCTCTACTTCGTTTTTTTTGTTTCCCGTTTCTCTTGTTTTAGGCTTGATGAGAGTCGTCAATTTTCCGTTTCTGTGTATGTTATGTATGTAATAATTTCAATTATTTTTCACAGTTGAATAAAATCCTTGTGAGTATGTAATTTATAAGTAGGTACTGTATGATAATTATTGTATGAAAAAAAAGAGAAAATAGATATATTTATAAGAGTTTTAGATAATCAAAAAGTAAAGGTGATTGAATAAGCCGAGTAAGGAACTTTATTTGTGAGAGATAGTTGTAAACTTCAAAATTAAAATATCATTATTTTAGTCAATAAACTAAAGAGCAGAAAACAAATATAAGACTGATTGGGAATAAGGACCCTGATGTGTGAAACTGCGAGAAAGACGTTTTTTTTAGGTATATAGTGTTTCTATGTGTATTTTAATAAACTGTTTCAATAGAACTACCAATTTGTAAATCTCACGTCATTCTTATTACTCTTTTGGAATTTTATATCTAACAAAAAGAAATTTTCTTTTAAAAAACTTTCTCTCTACAATAAACTCCTCCTATAAATAAAGAATTAAAATGCAAATACTATATACTTATTTAAAATAGAGTGATGTTTAGTGTCAATTATTTTTAGACTCTTTCAACTGAAATCGTAATTTTTCTCATAAAATCTAAATTCCTTCATTTTAAGGGAAATACAACTTTTTTTTCAATCACAAAAGGTATAAAAATAATTAATAAATAAGTAGACATTCTAAAAATTGAGAAATAATCGTTTACTTTAGAAAAATTTACAAATATTTTTTTGTATGAAATATATATCTATCTATTAACAATAAAAAATTTTAATGCACTCAAGAATCAGAGTAGCATGCGCATATCAGCGCGGTCAAAAGTTCCCACTAGAGAAAGCGAGAGACATTTTAGAGTTACTGAGATTTTTATAAACATGTTCCATTTCTGGTCTGTCCTTTGCAAATTTGTTTGAACACCATTTTCCTAAGTTAATGATGTACTTAAAAGTTGAGAAGTGAAATCCTGCCTTCTTATCCACTAACATTTCGGTGTTATTACCGTCCCACTTATCAATTAAATCCTTCAAAAACTTACATACCGGCCTATTGTCATCAAAAGCTGGTAATCCAGTTGCCAATTCAAAAAGTACTATTCCAAAACTGTAGGTGTCGATCTTTGTCGAAAGATTTCTGCCAGAAATGAAATCTTGGGGTAGATATGGCCTGGTTCCATAAACCTTACTAATCTGAAAGGTGAGATATGTAATTAGAAAGCAGGTTTATAATAAAAAGAAAATTGCCCTAATAATTTAAACTTACTTTCATCGAATCAGCATTGGGTCCTTCCCTTGCTAAACCGAAGTCACCTATTTTCGGATCGAAGTTTTTATCAAGAAGAATATTCGCACTTTTGATATCTCCATGAATCAAAGGTTTATCACCGATAGTGTGTAAGTATTGCAGACCTCGCGCAGTTCCTGTGGCGATAATATAGCGTTGCTCACAAGAAAGTGGTTCTGTTTTATTCTTTTGCAAAAGTCTATCTTCCACTGACCCATTCGGCATGAACTGATAAATGAGACAAGGTGCATCACCAGATACACTATAAGCGTATAAAGCTAAAATATTATCATGAGGATGAGAGTTTAAAATCTTAATTTCACGCAGTGACTGTTGTAGCTGAGTGGCGTAGCTTTCATCAGATTTTCCACTGCGACGTTGTATTTTCTTTATCGCTACATCAGTATTTTTCCAAATGCCTCTGTAAACGATTCCAAACCCTCCTCTTCCTAAAGTGTTTCGTTTATTCCAATTATCAGTCGCATTTGTGAGTTCATCAAATTGTGCGAGTGGTAAATTCGCTTCTCTGATTTCGCTTACTCTTTTAAAGGTACAGGGAAGATTTTGTAGAGCTGTGGAAGGTGGAATAGCAATTGGTGATTCAAGCAAAAGATTGTTTGAATTACTCGGTGGAAGAAAGGGATCTGCAAATATTCTAGGTTGATTTAAGATTTTAAGAGAATTCTCAGTTGTGGACTGTTCAAGTATGATTTTTGGTATAACGGGTTGAAGTTGTATAGCTTGATTAAAATTCTTCGTCTCTATACTCAATTCTTTGTCGTTGACATTTTTATTCAGTCTTTGCTTTGATAGCTTTTGCAAATTTCCTTCTCCCTGGTCAAAAAGTTTATGGAATTTCGGCTTCACCAAGTTCCTTAAAATCTTCATTGCTTGATAGTGATGCATTTGTGATAGAAGGACAAATAGTTCTTCGATTGTGTGGTTAAATTGACTCCACAATGTTAGAAGCTCGTCTGTTGGATTTTTCTCATTGCGAAGATTCAGAATAGTGTCGTATTTGAATTGCATCCAGGTCCCTGAAAAGTTCATAAAGATTGTTACCACAATTGTAAATCAATTTTTACATTTTCGTAATAATACTAAAAAATGCAGTGTTCTTTTTAAACTTTTCTTTTCGTGAAATATAATAACGTACTATACAATAAAATTTTTAATTGCCTTGGAAAGAAATATGGGAAATGCAAATATCCTTTACAATTTTTTGGTTAGGTACATTTATACATACCTGCCAATTCCTCCCATTTTCGGTTTTCGTTTAAGATTGTGCATAATTCCATCCGAACTAAGTAGCCCATTTCGTAAATATACTTGATTTCATTACAATTCGAATCCGAAGACATTTTTTTTTATATGTTCACACCCACAGATTTTTAGATTTTTGTGGATTTTTGTGATTTGTGATGTTTTTCTGATTATTATTATCATTGTGGGTGTTCCGCAATGTTCCGATGTTTCACGATGACGTCCAATGGAGCTGCATGAATCTGAAATGCATTTTACACAAAACCATAAAAGTGAGAGAGATAGTAGAGACAGTGCGTCTCACTCACTCTCATGGTTTTACATAAAAACGCAACGCATTCCGGATCCATGGGACGCCACTCTGAACAAAGCATGGAGTTAATAATCAGGGACAGGGAGGAGTATAAGGAGATGTGTCGCTATTGGAAGTGTCGGAAGTTTTTGGAATAATTTATGCAGTCGCAAAAAGTAGAATACGCAGCAATACAGGTGCAATCCCATGGCGGATAAAAGCAGAAAACAGGAAAGCATTAGAATCTCAGCCAATGACATCCTTCTGGCCCGTCTAGTGATCCTAAGAAACTTTATCATTGGCTAAAGTTCTAGTATTTTCCTGTTTTCAGCTATCATTACAGAGTTGAGAGGTAAGCAATGAAATGTTTAATTCAAACCATTCAAACATTGAAACTTTCCCTTGTAACTTTGAAATGATTCACAGTCAAAGTTTAATCGGTTTAAACAGTTTAAACCGTTTAAACGCTAAATGAAACTTTAGGGGGAAAGGGAAGGTGATGGAGTGAGCTTTTATATGCCTATTCCCGGAAATCAGATCAAGTTATACGGTTATAGCGCTTGGACGCCAATTTAAAATTGTTTTGGAATATTATTTAGTGAAACTTAAGTAAAACAATGAGATTTGTGAATGAGCTCAAGAAAAGTGTGGAGTTTTTTCGATAAATACTTAAAAATGATGTAAGGAAGGCATTCTGAGTAAGGTTTGTATTTTCCCGGCGCCCTCTTTGAAACATTGCAATGTTCCGCGAGACCTTGAAAGTTGCATGAAACTTTTCATTGGACCAAAGTTTCATGAAATTTTACAACCCTATTTGATTAGGTATTTCACGTAATGACGTAAAAATACCAAATGGCTGTACGCCATGTGTACGCCGGTGCATAAACATTGGCACCATGAAATGCACGTGGGACTGAAATTTATTTTTTATTATGTTCTTAAAAAATCATTTCTCAACATTTTAGTATCTAAAAAATAGTTTTAGTTTCGAAAAAAGTATTCAATAAAATATTGAAATCGAAATAAAAAAATTTATCTATTTTATTAAATAGCTTATCAGAAACAAAAACTATTTTCCGAATAATAAATGTTAAGAAATGATTTTTTATGAAGATAATAAAAAAATTAAGTTCAGTCCTATAAAGCTAGGTGCCAATGTTTATATGTACCAGCGTACAGCCATTTTGGATTATTACATTCTTCACATTAAAAAAATCAATTCGATATGAAACCTAATTGTATTATTTTCCGAGAAAGATATATTGAAATTATAAAATTTGAGGGTTTCAACTTTGTAATTTAATATTATAATTAATTATTATATGAATGTAGTATGTATACATGTATGTGAAGTCTACACAAAACTTTGAACTTCTGAATAGTAATTAAGCGGTACTTATTTTTCGATAACAATAATATTTGACTATTATGTATTTAAAATTGTTTTATAAAAGAAACATTTTAGAAAAATTTATTAAAACATAATATTGTTATATTTATTAATAAAATGTTATTCTTTCATTTAATTTATGAAAAATATAAAATTTTGAAGTGTTTGGCAATATTTAAATTTGAATTTCGCACCGCGCATGCGCCTCGAAACTCTGTACCATAATATACCAGAGAAATATACCATAATTTCAAAATGCTGATTCCATAATTTCACTCCGTGTGTCTGACTCACTGTCTGACTGTCTGGCACACTGATATATATACCATATATACGATACGGCTGATACCACTGATTGTGTATTATATATATCAGTGACTGGATAGTTGGGATGGGTTGGATACCAGCTGATACTTACCATGCTTAGGCTTAGCTTAGACCTGCGTCCTGCAGAGTCTGCAGAGTGCAGATTGCAGACTTGCTTGCAGAGTGGAAAGTGCTGCAGAGCCGAGCCAGGACCGCCAGGACTGTTTTGAACACATAACCTATAGCCAATGACAGAAGATGACTGATTCTATCGGTCCCATCGATATTCGGTCCTATAAAGAATTCTGATCGCGATTTGAGGCTTTCATAATAATTTAGAACGATTAATACAAACAATATCCCAGTCCATCGTGACCCTAGAAGTAGAATTGCTTCAAAATCAATTGATAATATTTACAAATACAATGATACCAGAGAGAGATTATGCACCACTGAGTGCAGCATGTGTGCGTTCTCTTAGCGATAAACTCTATGAGAGAAGAAAGGCTGCTGCACTCGAGATTGAAAAGTAAGGTTATGATAATATATGTTGCCCATTCTTAGCTTCTTTGTGGAATAATTTTTTTTCTCTGCATTTTGCAATATTAACAATTTTTCATTTGCGTTAATTAATCTTCTTATACTTGCCAAGTGTCAGAACGATTTGCTAATTCATTTATAAATTATTTAGATTAAAACAAAGTAAATAATTATATTCTTTCTTATGGGAAACGAAATTTTTTCACACTAATACATTTTTTGATGAATTGTTTGTCATGCGGTACCAATGTCACATTTGGAATGTAACAATAATATTTTTACAGAATGGTGAAGGAATTCGCTGCTCATAATAACACTGCTCAAATAAGGCGTCTGTTAAAAGTATTAGGACAAGATTTTGCTACTTCACAAAATCCTCATAGTAGAAAAGGGGGACTAATTGGCCTCGCATCGATGGCAGTGGGACTTGGAAAAGACACTGGCCAATATACGGAGGATCTTATTCATCCAATTCTAGCTTGTTTCTGCGATCCTGATCTTAGGGTACGATATTATGCATGTGAAAGTCTATACAATGTTGTGAAAGTAGCAAGAGGGGCTGTTTTACCGCAGTTTACAGATATTTTTGGCGCCCTTAGCACATTGGCATGTGACTCTGAACAAAGTGTGAAAAATGCCACTGAACTCTTGGATAGATTAATGAAGGTAAATATGAAGTTTACTTGATAATATTGTTAAAAAAAAACGTTATTTCAAAGGATGGGCCAGATAGTGAAACCAAAAAAAAGAAAAAAAAATACCTCTGATCCACTCATCAAAATGAAAGTATTAAACTTTATTGAAATTCCCTTCAGGACATTGTGACAGAAAGCGGGATGTTTGATTTGGTGGGATTCATGCCTCTTTTACGTGAACGTATCTACACAAAAAGTTCTTTTGGCAG
The DNA here is from genome assembly GCA_032275145.1 of Synergus laeviventris. Taxonomy (NCBI): domain Eukaryota; kingdom Metazoa; phylum Arthropoda; class Insecta; order Hymenoptera; family Cynipidae; genus Synergus; species Synergus laeviventris. Next base: position 3,457,214 of record JAUESI010000034.1, read on the forward strand.
GCAGTTTGTAATTTCTTGGGTATCCGTCTTAGACGCCGTGCCGGAAATGGATTTTATATTATTCCTGCCAGAAATTTTGGATGGTTTATTCAAAATTCTTGAAGATCCAACACCGGAAATAAAGAAAGTCACAGATACAGTACTTGGAGAGTTTCTGCGAAGCATTAAATCCAATCCGGTGAGAGTAGATTTTCCTGGCATGATAAACATTTTGATTACTCATGCGCAAAGTACGGACGAGCTTTTGCAGTTAACAGCCATTACATGGATAAGAACATTTGTGAATTTATCGGGACCACTGATGTTACCCTTTATTTCTGGGATATTTACAGCAGTTTTACCGTGTTTGGCTTACGATGGGGATACTAGAAAGAGCATCAAGGAAACAGCCACGCAGGTCAACGTCAATCTTATGCAGTTGATAAGTATCGAAAGTACTGATTTTATAAATAAAATACCCCATGCAAAAGACGATGATTCTGAGAAAGAAAGAAAAGGTATTTCAGATTAAACAAGTACAAGTAAAATATTAAAATGTTAATGAAGAATTTTGAGGGTCTTGAAACAATGTTCTAACCGTAAAATTTTAGTTTCTCATTTTACTCAACAAATGTTACAATTAGATACTTTTTCGCTCTGTAATGGTACTCATTTTATAAGTAGAATTATAGTTACAGATAAAAAAACAGAATATTTTGAATACATTTTTTGCGGAAAGAAAAGACTGAATTTCGAATGCTTTGTTTTGTGCAAAATTGATTAAAATAAAATATTTTTTCGCTTTGTAGATAAACTTGTATTTTTAAAAAACAGAAGCGCTACTAAGCGAAAAAATATCTCATTACATATTATCTTTATTAAGTAAAATGAAGGGACCGAAAGTTGAGGATAGGATTTGAAACCAAGACCCTTAGGGTCATAGGCATAAGGGTTTAATGTGAGGCATTATATGAAATTAATTTTTATCTTCTAGGTTCAAAAAAGCAAAGTCTTCCTTTAACTGACAGTTTGGATCTTTCTAGTGTCGTAGAAGTTCTAATAAAGCATCTGATGCATACATCTGTGCAAACAAAGGTAGCAGTTCTAAAGTGGATACATCACTTTCTTACCAATATTTCAGAGAAAATGTTTCACCATATAGATAATTTGTTTCCGGTTTTGATGCGCATCTTGAGTGATAGCTCGGATGAAGTGGTTCAACAAAACTTAGTTGTTTTGGCCGAAATTATTGGATCACAGTATTCTGGGACAATGATCGACAATGCGGATTTGGTTGTTCAAAATAAGTATTTTACAAAATTTATAGTCAATTTACTGAGACTATTTTCGACGGATAGACATCTTTTAGAAGAAAGAGGTACTTTTATCATAAGAGAGCTATGCGTACTATTAAGTGCAGAGGACATTTATAAAACATTAGCAGAAATCTTATTGGAAGAGCAGAACTTAAGATTTGCTGGAATTATGGTGCAAACTCTGAACGTGATTCTTCTGACAAGTTCAGAACTGTTTGAATTAAGGACCAAATTGAAGGATCTGAATTCGGAGGTAATTATCAAGAGCGGTGTCTACACCTGAAAACTGTGTTAAGAATGTTGGATGAAGGTTTTAACCTTAAAATTCGCGCTCATTTTTCAAGTCAGATTTTCAACTCTTTGTTTCACACCGAAAATACGACAAAAAAAGAAGCTTCGCTCTGTACACATTCTTGTATTAGAAAAATTAATACCACTACAGAGCGAAATTCAGTAAAATGAAGAAATTGAATTTTGAGGTAATTAATATGTTATTTATTTCCCTAGGAGAGCTGCAACCTGTTCGTATGCCTCTATGAATCGTGGAGTCATAATCCAGTAGCTACATTGGCTCTTTGCCTCTTGACACAAAATTACGCCCATGCTTGCGACCTTGTCAAATCATTGTATCCTTTTATTATCTTATCATAACACTTTGAAATTCATTATCTGCTTAGCATGCTATAATATTTCCAACATTTATAGAAATATAAACTTTAACTATTATTTTTAAATTACTCGAGTAGCGGAAATATCGAGGTAACAGTGGAGTTTCTTACGGAAATAGACAAACTAGTTCAGCTTATAGAATCACCAATTTTTACGTGTGGGTATAAATGGTAGCATTTATATGTTTTACTGCTTTTCAAGTTAAAAATAAATAATTGAAAACTTCATTTCAGATTTGCGGTTGGAACTACTGGAAAGAGAGAGAAATGAATCTTTGGTACGTGCTTTGTACGGTCTATTAATGATTCTACCGCAAAGTGAAGCGTTTGCTACATTACATCGCCGATTAACAGCAATTCCTCCAAACTTCAATCCCGTCCCAAATGCAAAAGCACCACAAAAAAGAGCAGGCTCTCTTAAACACAGCATTGATTTTCAAAGGCTATTAAACCATTTCAATACCGTTCAAGAAAAGCATAAGGAACAGAAGCACAAGCTAAAACTCACAATGTTAGTCGAACGAGAAATGGACCTTTGATTGAATTTAGAAATCAAAATAAATTCAAGAATGTTGAACAAGAGACTATGAGCAATATGATAATACATTCTTAAAGGTACACACCTTATTTGGTGTCTAAAAGTTGCTATATTTTTGTTTTTTGAATGCTTGAAAGTGATTAACATTTCTAAGATATGATCAAATATGGACCCGGAACATCCTCAATTAATTTGTTTGAAACTCGGCTGCGTCGTATACATATGGTACATATAAAAGGGCATACAAGGGCACATGCCCTTGAAAAAGAATTTTAAAATAAGGAAAGTATATTTTATATTGCATTTTTATGGTAGACAACTTTATATTATTTAATCAAAATAAAGTTTTTTTTTGTTAAGTTATGTAATAAATGTCTATTAAAAATATTTCTCCTTATTTTATATACATATATACAAGTTCTATTTTACTTTAAAGCTAAAACAGCTTAAAACGCCGACTTTTGTAACATTTACATTTTAATTAATCGTTTTACAATCTGTCTTGCTTCCTCGCAGAGGAAGCTTTGCAGTGGTGACGAAATCCAGTTTCCAAACAGTTTCTCCCTTCAACATATTTTAAGGTGAATATATCTAGTATGATGTCCTGAAAAATTACCCGGATGTGTGGGTGTGTGTGTGTGTGTATGTATGAATGAGTATGCCTATATATATCACGTTTTTTGAAAATTTTTTTCAAAAAGCAATAAAAACGTAGATCGGTTTAATGAAATTCATAAAATAAAATTTTAATTAAAAAAATTTTTTCCTAATAATTATTATCTAAACTTTATGCTTCCTTTATGAGGAAGCAAAGTTCTAATTAAATGAGCACAAAAGTTGATACAACTTTACTATCTAGTTTAAATTACATATATAGCACTTTTTTTATTCCATTTGAAGGGTCTTTCTGGATTTGCCAAACAACTTGGAAAAGTATATAACTATAGGGCTATAAAATTATTAGCTTTATTGGATCCTAACGACTATTATAAATTGGTATCTCACTGTATTTATAAACATTGTGATATAATTAAAAGTTATAAATAAATGTAAAGGGAATACACTAAAGCGTTATAACTTGAACTCAGAACCGACTATGTCATCATCGTCAAGCATATCCATAATAGACAAGGTATCTAATTCATCGACTAAGAGATTATTCTCATGAAGAATTTGCGAAATTTGTTCTTGCATATCACAAATGTTCCTCCACTTTCTTGCATTTTCGTCATCTGGCACACTTGGCCTTTCAATGGTTTTCACTTTACCTGATAATTTATCCACGTAACGCAAGAAACTGTCATAACGTTCTTTGCTTTCTTGGGAAAGTCGATAAGAAAAGGATTCCAAGGCTCTTTCATAGTTGTCAACATCTTTATCCAAGATCTGCGTTTGTAAGTAAACCGTTTGTGCCATTTTATACCAATCCGCCAAAGACTCGGAGCGCTGCGTGATTGCTGGTATACATTCTGCATCTAAAAGTGCTTTAATTCTACGTCCTGTTTCCGTTACCTGTTGAAGAAATGATGTTCTAACTTTAAGTGTATTTGATCCGAGTTCTAATCTCCAAATGGGATCTCATTTTTTTGATTTCACTAAGAAATCGAATTTTGAGGGTTAAACTTGGATACATAATCCTTAATATCAGATATGTAATTTAACCTCCGATTAAATTTAAAGTATTTGTTTATGAACAAATGAGCGAGTGAAAGCGTTCCTCGAAAGATGATTACGTATACTTGGATACATTATTCTCAACAACAGAATCAAAAATACAAACCTTAATTCGTTCCAGGACATGAAATTGTTCGTCATTATAGGTGAGACTACGCGTAGCTCTGTCACGTAACAAATGTTGCCAACCATCTCGTAAACGATCCACCAGCGTAGTGGCTCTTTGACTTGCTTTTGTTGACCAGGGGCACCTTAAACCGCGTGTATTACTATCCCACTCGGCTCGTAAATTATTTTCTTTCACGTACCTAGAAAAAATTTGTTGAATAAAGACATTGTGAATTAAATATAATACAAATTTCTGTAATTATTCAGGCTGGTCTCATTGTCTACTATAAGAAGATATGAACGACTTTGAAGCTTACCTTTGGTGTAATTGTGAAACAGCTGGAGCTAAATCTACAAGTAGTTCTTTACTTTTGAAATCTAGATCTTTCTTCCAACTTCTAAGCTCCAAATTGACTTGATTTCCGAATTTCCTTAATACTTGTCGCGCAATATTTTCACTCCGTTCTACTGCTAGCACAGTGTCTTCCACTGCTTTAGATAAGTCTTTCAAACGCAGACATTTATTTAGAACTCTCGTGAGTTCCACCGTCAAGAGTCCTATGAAAGATTCTACTGAATCCTGTGATAATTTACTGCATCTGGCTATATTGTCAATTCGTCGCTTACAAACATGGCTTACCGAACAGGCAACTTTTGCTTGACTGGCATCATTCTCTACCGAGACCAGGTTGGCGAAAGTAGGGAACTTTGGTAACTCAGGATCCAATGGAACTACAACGTTATTATTGTCCCGGGAAAATAATATCATCGGTTTGTCCAGAGTCGTTGGCGGGTAACTTTTTCCGGGAGTTGCATCGTCGACGAGTCCAGTCAGTGGGCTTTCGTCGACTAACAGTATCTGGGCATGTGGAGAGATGTTGGTCTGATCTTGGATGTGACTTTGAAGTGCAACAATTTTTTCTTCCGGATGTAGGAAGACTTTAATAATACTAGCTCGCGGTACATTGAATATGTGAACCGCTTTTCTACAGAGAGTATCCGTGACTTCAGCAAAAAAGCGATCGAAACTCCAAATTCTCTGGGAGTCAACCTCTAATAAGCCAGCCAATAGAGGAGTGACGATTTTTTTAAGTCCAGTACTTAATTGACAGTTTTGCGGCAACTCTCTACTCCACTCGATTGATCCATTTTCAGACGTCTGTGTGCCTGATATAACTCCAGATGCCTTTTTGGTAGTAATATAAAACATAGTTTCTTTGTTTCTCCGACCACCAAAAGGTCGAAATGGTAAATTTCCCGTAGCTACGTGATAGAGAGTTACTCCTATAGACCAGAGATCTACCGTCGCTCCAAATGTTTTTCCGACTGGTTTTCGCAAAACAGCCCTTTCGTACATATCTGGATGAAGATATTCTTCCGTGCCATAAAGGGACACGAATTGTTGATCCTCTTGAAGTTCGCGGGCGGCACCAAAGTCTGTGAGTTTGTAAATTGTACTGCCATCATCAGCAATAAATTTCATAATATTTCCGGGTTTTAGGTCTCGATGTACCAAATTGTTGTCCCTCAAATGTTTCATTCCAGCGGATAAATGTTCCAGGACCAACAAGAATTCACCTTCTGCTAATCCGTAAGTGTTCTCAGGATCATCTAGGATATTGAACAAACTTCCACCGGTACAAAGTTCCATTACGATCACCTTTCCACGCCCATCCTGTTCTTCCTCAATTGCTAATAATTTAACAATGTTCTCGTGCTTTACCTTCTTCAGTACTTCAAATTCACGCATTTGAACATCAGGAGGTCGCATATGACTCAATTGGTTAAACGTCTTAACAGCAACAGGCTCGCCGTTATTCTTATTCACTCCTTGAAAAACAGCACCCGTAGCACCTTTACCAAGGACGCTAGTCGTGCACCATACATAGTTTGCGGAGCCACGTAGAAAAGACATTCTGCAAACTTCTCAGGTATTCCTAAAATATGTTATACAATGTGACTGCATGAAAATACTGAGAAAATTATTAATTTGATTAATAATGAATATAAATAGAAAGTGTTGGTATAAAAGATTTCGTATAACCTTCCTTTCAGAAAGTCAGAATAATTTTCTACTTGAGCATTAAGTATAATGAAAATAATAATATACTGATAGTGATTTGCAACTTATTATACTTACGATTAATTACAAAGTTGATGTTAAAAACAAACTATATTAATTTGATTCATTTAATTCCCCGCGTATCTCTTTAGGAAAACTATTCATCACAATACTCGTAATCCAACTTATAATTATTGTCATCAGTTGTGATAAAATAATAACAGACGGTTTTGAACGTTTTCAAAACGTATGCTGGGCCTGGGCTGGATCCATGAAGTAATAGCAGAGTAATAGTAAGGACCATGGGGGTACGAGTGGTAACCAGTGGTGGTAACTGGTAAGACAAAAACCACTCCAAGAATTATGACTGGTTTACAAAGCGTAAGAACGATTCTAAACTTTCGTCATGCGCGTTGATGTTTTCGTGTCACGTGATATTCCCTGTCTATTAGGTCTATTGCTGAGGTATCTCTGGCTATATATTGTTACGTCGCGCGCGTCAGGCGGCTTGAATATAAATGGCCGACCTGAGCGGGAACATTCAATGTCCAAACACTACTTGGTGAGATCGCTGCTGCCTTCCGATCGTTAAAACCGTTAAAACGGTCTCCTGTGAATATAATATATGTACAGGTTGCGAAATAATAATCCGAATCTGTGTGTCAAACTAGATCTTATATTTAATAAATTTACATATAAGTATCGAAGGATTTTAGAGCCACGCACACACTACACAATTGATATTTTGTTAACTCCGAACGCGACCGAAATCATAAGATTCGAAAGTACAAAACGAGAATTCTACAATCAACTGATTTCTAACCTATTTCTAAACGCTACAGAGACCGATTATCATTATGGGAGCAAAACGTGTGTAGCTGCGCACATGTTACAATATGCTATATTTTGAAGCATTTGGTATTTGTGTTGAAAATGTTTGGTTTAAAATAAACAGAATATATTTCCATTTAATTTTTTTTTTATATAAACAGTTAAGGAATATGGCATCAAATAATGGAAAAGCATGTAGAAAAGGTAAATACCATAAGATTAAATTATAATTTTTGACGAAATTATCTCTTACAGACTTATAGCTGGAAGTTACAGAATTCCGGAAACATAGCCCGTTTTTTTTTAAATTCCGGAGTTGTGTATAATCATAAAATTCCCGACGTGAAATTTTAATATATTTGTCACTTGCCGTGCAGCAATATTGTCTGCTGTGCCAGTAACCGTAGAGGGAACTCACAAATTTCAGAGCTCGTTTATCCAAGACCCTTAAAAACAATTTATCGAAACTTGGATTTTAAAATACAGTTTTAAACGGTATTTAAAACTAAAGGTTCACAGGCCTGTGAACCCAAAGCTCGATGCGGTTGTACGTACAGTACAATCCAACGTTGGACCCCAGGACTACGGAGGCAGACTGGATCCAGAGGTCAAAACCTTGACCTTGTTCATCATCAGGACCACGGAACCAGTGGACTACCAGCAGAGGACATCTGAAGAAACAAAGATAGTGTTAGTGTTGGTGTTAGTGCGGGAGTGCTTTTATGGTCAATTTCGAATATGGTGAAAGTGTTTTCTTGTATACTACAGGATTTGCGTATGCTGGTATGCAGAGTGGTAAGTCTCTCTCTAAAAATCTATTCTGTCTTTTTAGCTATTTTAAATTTGAACTATGTATTTCAATTGGTCGCGTGTGTGACGATCTGAACTCAGGGTCGTCTGGGATTCGTCAGGTTCGTCTAATAATATAACCGCGAAACATTTGAATTACTATTCGACTACCGGTCGGCTTATAAAGATAAGCTCGGAAATATTTCGTGGAAGTGAATTAAAACGAGACTGGTTTTAATGAAACGGCAATTTATTTAAACCAAAAGGATTAGCGAAACAGTTTTAAAGACTTGTAATAATCGACGAACTTAGGAAAACGAACTTCCCAAGTGTAGAGTCAAGTCAAATCTGAAGATGTACTGTCAGTCAACCACCGTTGTTCCTGTACATCCCGGGGCCTGATCGAGTTGAGGGCGTAGGACCACCCCCTCTTGGCCAATCGTGGTCTTAAAAATTACGATGAGTTCGCGAGTCACGCCTTCAGTTCGCTAGAGAGGGAAAATCGAGAAGAGAGAGTTTTCTCACGATTTTGAAAAACACTTGAGGCGC
>JAUESI010000034.1:3472618-3513991 GCA_032275145.1 Synergus laeviventris
TATTTATAATAAACAAAAAAAGTATTTTTTAGCGTTTTAAATAGCGCGCGAAAAGAAACCAATCAGGATACATGCGCATTTGAGCACAGGTCTCATGCGTTTCCCTCCCACGCATTCAATCATCCATTATTAAAATCAGCTGTCTGCTGCAAAAGAAAAGAAAGTGGTAGACTGGTAGTGAAGAGGAAAAGAAACTAGAAAGTGTCAAAAACAACAGTATATGTTTGGCTAATTGGCTTTGGCTTCTCAAATTAAAAGTCTCAGATTCTCAATTAATTGTGGTTAAGTGCTCACATTACAATTTAATGAACATGTGCAAGTAATCGAAGTAAATCTTACTTACAAGTTTTAAAAGTTCATTGATTCTTTGTCCTGGAGCTGGAGATACATTTTTGTGAACTTAATGATCAGAGTTTATATTTATATACAGACCTTGTGCTCATTGGTCAAGTTAGCCAGAGATTAAAAAAAAATCTGTAGATAGAAAATGATCCATTTACTCTTCCGCCTTTGTAATTGTTGTGCTGAAGCATTGTTTTGAATATCGTCATTGTGGAAGAAATACTTAAAAGTTAAAATGAAAGTGGTACATTCAGGCGACAGCAAAAACGATCAAGAACTTAAGAATTTTGAAACAAGAAATGGACCCAGTAACTCTGGTAAGAAACTTTTTCTTTGTTTTTATGTCTATAATACGTAAAATTATAAATTCTTCAATAATTTTTCTAACCACAAAATTTCGTTCTCTTCATTTTACTCAATAAATATTGGAATTAGATATTTTTCACGGTGTAGGTCGTGTAGGTGCACTCTTTTTAATAATAAATGTATTGCTGTAGAGCAAACAAATATTTACTTTTAACCATTTTTGTCATTTCAACAATATGCACTTTGGCTACATTCAATTTTTTTTCTTCTATTTACAATTACATATGCAATAGGAAAGACAAATTGACTTATAATTCAAAACTTAACTTTATCATTTGATAATAATTGATAAAGAAAAAACTTTTTCTTATCCGATCCTTATCTTATCAACATTTTTTTCTCTGACACGTTACTTCTAATTTATTGAGATATCAAATTGAAAATTTCGAAAAATAAAGTTAAAGCATTAAGCATATTTTTTTTAATTTTAAAAACTTTCAATTTTTTATCTCAATAAACTTAGAAGGAACGATGCAGAGAAAAAAGTATCGGTAAGGGAGTGATCGCATACGCTTATTTTAAATTAATATTAATATTTTAGTTTTCATTTAAATTTTAACACGTTTCATTTGATCTAATAATGTTTTATTTTTCAGATGCCGCTAGCACACCTCTGCTGCAAAATTTGGAAAAAAGAGGCAATAATAAGATGTAAGTTCGTCTTTAAATTATTCAATTACTAATACATTATTCTATTAAATTATTCAATAATTTTAAGGCATTTTATGGAAGTATCGACGCTGTATATTTCTTTTTCTTTTATTCATAGTTCTCTCTGTTACTCTATTAAATATAATTCTCATGTTGACATTATTTTCTTTAAAATGAGCGTCATATTTAGAGAGGAAGTTTACTTAGGATTGTGGTATCATTTCCGCATTCGGTATAAAGAGGTTTACGTTTCAAGCAACATTAAGTGTTACTGCAATGATAGTCAATTATTTATAATTATTTAATCTTCAAATTAATAATAGTCTTAAATGCCTTCTTTAAGAAACTATTGCTTAACGAAATTCGCACTTCATTATTCTTTTCATATGCCCTAATTAGAAGATATTTTTTCGAAAAATAAAACTTCCTTGATTAGATAAGTAACGTAATAACAAGAATATAACAAGTTTAAATTTTATTTTCTATATTTGTGAAATGTTAGGTTCTTAATTATCAAGAAATATCTTTTATTCGTTTTATAATTTGATGTTTGGTTCAAACCGGTTATCTAAGTCTCAAACTCAAGTAGTCAGTTCTGTGAAAATGATTATAAAAACTTAGTCTGCAAGAGATATTAATGACACAAACTGGATATAGACTGAAAGGCAGTGAGTAATTTAAAAAAGATAATTGTTGGATTTCTTACTGACGTAATATGAAAAATGATCGAAATTTTAGTTTAACTATCTTTAAAAATTAAAACAGATTCAGGAGAGATTTTGAATTATATGATTTTCAATTTTATTTGCACTCATAGCCTTAAAAAAATTTTTCTTCAAGTTTTTATGATCAGTAAAAAACAGGGAAAACCGGAGCATTTTTTTTTAGTTTATTTAAGTTGTCACTCCGTCAGTTTGGTTCTGAAAAAACAAGACCTTCATCGATGGTATCTTTCTTATAACGAATCATGCTTCCTGTCGTGGTTTCAATCGTGGGGGGGTCTGTATTCAAACTAGAGCACGCGCGCCTTTCTCTTCGTCCTGCATACTCGCTGTATGTATGAAATGAACATACCTATCTAGACATTAAATTACTCATTTAATAAGTTTCCCACTCTAGTCGTCGCTAGGTCACTCCTCACTTTCCTAGAGTATGTTCTTATCTCTCAATCAAGTGAAAATCAAAAACCTAAAATCAGTTTTTTTTTCAAATTTAGAGTAGACAAATTGTGTGTGAAGTTATACCAATTTCAAGTCATTCAAGTGCTGGCTTAAATGAACTGGAATTAATCCAAATCTTGAAAATTCGCGTCGCTTTCGAAAAGTTGTGTCCCAGACTTTTCAGTGATTCTTTCTAGTTTTAAAAATAAAGTCGGAAATGTTAATCAAGATATGTGAAGTGATGATTAATTCAGACTTAAAATTTTTAATTGGTCTTGTCTAAAAGGTAGTCTTTATCTGAGTGATTTATTCACTTTTTTGAGCTTTTCGCAAAATGGCAAAAATAAGTGGTCCACTTGTTGATCAAGTGAAATTGGTTTATCGAAACTTATCAAATTTCACTCTCTCAAAAGAAACACAACATTCATCGTTACATTTATCTGGATACAGTCCTGACCTTGCTGAAGGCACCAGACTTCTTGGGTTAGTAAAACTATATTTTGAATTTTACAAAAAATGGAGTTAATTTATTTCTTCTTAAAGAAAAAATTTATGTCAAACTCATGCAATATTTCACCTGATGTTTGTCTTTAAATATTGCACTTGTATTTTCAGTGACTGCTAATACAATGAAAAGGAAAATAATGAAAAGAAACATTGCAAACACAAAAAAAAAGTTAAAAATATTCTTATCATGTATGATAACGATCCAGGTGTCCTTCGCCCATGCATAAATGAGGTCTCACTTAATTATAAAATAGAATTGCATAATTCTCAAATAAAACAAATTAATAATTTTTTTTAATAAAGTTGCTTATTTAATCTATAATTTGAAATCCTATGTATTCTGAATTACTCGATGAAAGTCTCATGCGCAGAAAGTGTGACGATTTTTTTAAATCGAGATACATTTAATGCATTTTACTCTAACGTTAACTTTTATTGAACTGTAAATAAAAATAATTTGAGGAGCCTGTTAAACCATCAGAAAGTCCTTGGTGGCCACATGTCAGGATAGTCAGGGGAGTCAGGAAAATTTCAGGGAAAATAGAAATTGATCTATTAATAATAATGCTAAATTATAGTTTATTTAACAGATTTTAGAATATCTTCAAGGATATCGAGCGTTTATAAAGAATGTTCAGACATTCTTTGAGATTCTGTACGTGTGTAAAGATTTTAAGAAATTTTCAGTGATTTCAAAGGATTTAAAATATTTTCATGGCATTTCAAAAAATTTCAACAAATTTTAGAGGACTTGTTGTATTTACCATATGTCCTTCAAGGGTTTTAAGAGGTGCTTCTAGGAATATTTTAAAAATTTTAGGAGATTTTAAAGTTCCTTACTGAATTTTAAAAGATTTCACAAAATTTTAATGATTTTTAAATGATTTGTAGAATTTTAAGGAATTCAAAGATGTTTCTAGGTATTTCAAAAAATTGTAGTCAATTTTAAGGGATTTCAATAAATTTCCAATAATTTTAAGAGATTACACGATTTTAAGGGATTTTCAAGTTTCTCGTAGATTTTTTAAGAATTTCAAAAGATTTAAAAATATTTTGAGAAATTGTAAAACATTTAAAAGTTTTCCGTGTAATTTTGCTTCATAGAGGAAGCTTTGTAATGGTGACAAAATCCAGTTTCTAAAAAAAGGCTTTTTTTTAAACATATTTCAAAGGGAATATATCTAATATGATATCCTGAAAAATTTTCCGGATGTCTGCATGTGTGTGTGTGTACTGTGTATGTATGTTAGGCTTTTTAACGATCTTGAAATATATAGTTTTATGTACTTTTATTTTTTTTAGTGAAATTGATATTTTGTCTATAACTTCTCAAATAATGAAAATTCAAAGCATATATATGTAAGAAAGTAAAAGGTTTCTTGTGTGTTAAAAAATTAAATAACCTAATATCAATACATTTTATTTTAAAATATGAATAATGAGATCAAATTTTCTACCAAAATAATTTTTAAAAAAGTTTTGTTAAATTTTTTTTTGAGTTTGAATAGTCGACGATTTATTTTAAAAGACAATTGAAGATGACACAAAGGGAGGGGATTCAATATTATATAAAAACTTATTAATGTTAATGTTAAAAATTATTTATATATCTATTGAATAAATATTTAATTTTATTACAATCTATTAATTACTAAATCTTCTCTCTATGACGAAGCAAATCATGTTTTCTTCCAGGAAGCAAAGTGCTCATTTGTGATTTTAATGCGTTTTAAGAGATTTTAACGGATTTAAAATGTCACCGTGTAATTTTAAGAAATTTCAAGAGGGTTATAGGAACTTTATGAGATTTTCAGTACTTTCAAGGTATTGTAAAAATATTCCTGAAATTTAAACGGTTTTAAAAGAAGCAGAGAAATTTAAAGAAATTTAAAGGATTATCGTGGAATTTTATGATATTCTATGAAATTTTAGAGGTTGTCGTAGAATTCTAAGAAATTTTAAGACGTTACTAGGATTAGAACTCCATAGAATCTTATGAGATTTTAAATGATTGAAATTGATGTTATGTGAAATTTTTGAAAAATTTCAATAGCACTATTATTGAAAATTTATTTGCATTTTCAACAATTTTCTGTCAGCAGGAAAATTTTCCTGAAAACTCAGGGAAATATCAGGGAAATTGAAAAATTTCAATATTGAAATGCGCTACTCTTTCATCTAAGTGTGTTTTGGATTTCCAAAATTCTTGTCTATGAAGATATGTAAATTTAAAGTGCTCAATGTCTTTAAAAAATGATAAAGAATTTACAAAAAGACGCGGTTGTTTTGGATCTTTGATATCATTGTTTGATAGCTACGAAATGACAAGCATGCGATCTCATTTCATGAAAATAAAATGACCGAGTATTTTGAATTCCTATGCTTAATAAAAAGGAGATGTGGATTCCAAGTCGATTATTCCTATTCTGTCTTTTATTAAATTAAAAATTATATTTTCCAATATCCAACTATTTTGAAAAAATTATTTAATTTTATTTAGTATATGATAAATTTTTGAACTAAAAAAATCTACCTATCATATTCTCATAACGCGCTTTATTCGCAAGTTAGAGTTACTTATATAATTAAAACAAGTGTGTCAAACCAAAGCGTAATCTAATCCAATAATTCTTTCGAAAGTTTTTGTCGGGAAAACATTTTTCTTTGTGATTTTTTAACAATATTTCTCACGAGCAAAACCAAAACAGTAGTCAATTGAGAATTTATTTTCCTTGTTAATATATTTTGTATCTTACATTTTTTTGCAGTATTTTGCACGATTAAAACGAATTAAAACTATTTATCCCATCAAAAAATTGTCAATGGAAAGTGATTTTTTATATATAAAACCAATAATCTTCTCATTTGATGAAAATTCAAAAATAAGTGAAAATTAAATTTTGTATTGAGCGATAAGCAAAGATAGTAATCAAATTTGAATTAGTTATAGAATCAGTTTTAATATATAGAGTGCAGCGCAGTGCGCGTCAAGTCACTTGTTCTTGGCCTTGATTTCATGGTTGAAAGAAAAAGAGTCACCGGTGCATATTTTGTAATAAAACTGTACACTCGACTTTTTTTCCTCGTTTTAAAATGTTTCCTATGCCATTTTCCACGTTTATGGTCAGTTATGTAAAGTCCGTTCAGTTATTACGGTCTAATATTGTTTGAACGAAGCGAACCAACTCCTAATAGTAATAAAATACCTTAAAAATACTCTTGCGAAACTCTATACAATTTCCTAATAATATAAAATTAATTCTTTACAGTTCTTTAAAATTCCATAAAATCTCGTCAAATATCTTAAAATGTCATGAAATCTCGCGAAATCCCTTCAAATTTCGTCATAACTATAGAATCTCTTAAAATAATTAAAAATTCTTTCATATCCTATAAAATATTGTTTAAAATATCCCTTTAATACACATAAAATTTCTTTAAATTACTAAACTGCTTAAAGTACCCTAAAATTTGTTAAACCTAAAATTCCAAAAAACTACCTGAATTGACGTGAAATCTCTTTATATCTCTAAAATGTCAAAAAATGTCGAAAAGTTCCTTTAAATTCCTGAAAATTTGTCAAAATTTGATGTAATAAAATATTTAATGCTCTACAGAGACCATGTGACCAAATTAGTTGTTAGTTATGAAAATTTTTTTTGCTGTTCACCATATCCAAACGCAATGACGCAAGGATATATCGGTCTCAAAGTTTGGAATATAGTAATTGAGGTAATAAATTGCGTTTGTATATTTACTTTGAGGAATAATTTTGAAAAAAATTCTGAAAGTAAAAAATAAATGTGGAGAATTATTTTCACTTTTTTTGGTGTTCACTGCATCCAGTCGGATTGAGATATTGTGTTCAAAATTGGAGAGATTAAATAAAAAAACACTAAAGAAAGTTTGTTCATACCAATGTGTTAATAATTTTAAAAAAAAGTTTATTTATTCATTGATAAAGTAGGATATTACCACCCGAATTGTAGCACTTTGCAGGTAATGTCGGTTTGATGCATTTCACATTTTTTATAGTATTTGCACACATCATTATTTTTGTAGGATTTTTAGCAATTTCCAGTGGAGAAAAAAAAACTTTTCAACGGTCGGTAAAGTCGACCAACCAAGTTCATAAAATTCATAATGAATGTACACATTTTATTTTTTATATTGATTTTCAAGATTATTTAGACAATTTAGTCCAAAATTTGTGTCAGTGCGAATAAAAAAATATGAAATGTATCAAATCGACATTACCTGCAAAAAGTGCTAGAATTCGAGTGGTAATATCCTACTTTATCAATGAATAAATAAACTTTTTTTTAAAATTATTAACATATTGGTATGAACAAACGTTCTTTAGTGTTTTTTTATTTAATCTCTCCAATTTTGAACACAATATCTCAATCCCTCTGCATGTAGTGAACACCAAAAAAAGTGAAAATAATTCTCCACATTTATTTTTTACTTTCAGAATTTTTTTTCAAAATTATTCCTCAAAGTAAATATACAAACGCAATTTATTGCCTCAATTTCTATATTCCAAACTTTGAGATCGATATATCATTGCGTTTGGATATGGTGAACATCAAAAAAAATTTTCATAACTAACAACTAATTTGGTCACGAGGTCTCCGTAGAGCATGCCCTTAAAGTGAAAATTATTTATCTGATCAAAAAATGGCGAAAGGAAAATTTCTAAGTCTTTTGAAAGTTAATTTTTTTTTTTTCAAAGTATTTTCTCATATCTAACATTCACCATATTCTGTTCACCATGTAATAAATTTAAATAAATAAGTAACAAGTTTTAGCATGCCTATGACGCTTTATATGATTTTTCAAAATATTATCTCATATCTCACATTTTTTGGTGGGAAATTAAATTTTTAAATTTTTTTACAAAATTTTGCATGATTAAAACAAAAACTACTTTATTATTTAACTCCAAATTTGAATTTGAGATTTTTCAAAAAAATTCAAAAAGTTGTGCTAATCTTGTAGTGTGTTTAAAAAGGAAAATTTTTCATAGATCGTGCGTTGTTTAGCTTTACATTTTAATTTTTGTTCGTATTTATTTTGAATTTTCGAAATGTTATATAAGTCTGATCTATAAGTATTTTTATCGAAATCAAAAATCCATAAGAATATAAATAAAATAAATTTTCAAAATGCTCTAACTTTTTGAATTTTTATCCAAAATGTCTGGCTAATGAGCTTGACCTTCATTTTAGGACACTATATAAAAGAGTATATCAGTATAA
Organism: Synergus laeviventris; assembly: GCA_032275145.1. Taxonomy (NCBI): domain Eukaryota; kingdom Metazoa; phylum Arthropoda; class Insecta; order Hymenoptera; family Cynipidae; genus Synergus; species Synergus laeviventris. Next base: position 3,480,906 of record JAUESI010000034.1, read on the forward strand.
AAAATCGATCAATTCTTTCGAAAGTTATATTGTGCTCTCTTAAGAACATGTTTTTTTTTAGGTTCAGGGGTCATAAAACGTGGACATTTGACAAAAATGAAATTCGACAATTCTCTTATGATAATGTAAAAATGTTTACTTATGAAGGGCCTGTAAAATATTAAATTTCAAATCGGAATGATATAATTTTGTATTGTATTTGTTATATTTGAATATTATTAATTTTCCATGAAATATATAATATTGATAGTTTCCTTATAATTTTTGAACATCTTTTGTAACTATACATATGTTTAAAAGAATGCACTGGATTTGTAATAAAATTATTATACCACTTGCACACTGAACGTCGTCGACCATATCGAATATGAAACACCTCCCGATAATAAATTCAAACAAAAGGTTTTCCTCTTCACACACAGGAAAAAGTGAATCGTGCGATGAGCATTTGATTGAGACTCTAAAGTGCGTGCTAAACGTCTCGTTGATATGATTTAATAATTAAACAGAGCACTGATTATCAATCTTTGTTACATCAGCTTAGGAAACTGACTGTTTCACTAAAACATGTCAATATCCTGAAGCGTCAATTGCGTCAAAAACATATTCACAGGGAAGATTATATTATGTATGTCTTTTCAAATCCGAGATTACAAGTGCAATGCTTATCTTTACAAAACATTCCGTCACGATAGATCGTGCCGTGAGCAAATTCCCAAGCAGAGGGTACAAACTATCGTAGATTTCTTAAATTATCAGTTGTCCGTGGCAATTTCATTCACCGAGTTACACACAAACAGAAAGTTCAATTTTTCTAACTACTCTCCATTTTAATTCGGGCGCTATCGGAATCTACAATTTTATTGAAGAGTCTTATTGCAAAATTGACTTAATCTACTGGTTCTCCTTCAGTGGACGATAAAAAATAAATCAGTGTAGTCGAATCTCTATTTCAAGCTCTAAACAAAATTAAGTGGTTTTTTTATATTAAAAGTTATTTAAAAGTTAGTTATCGTGTTAAGAACTTAAGTTAATGATTTTTAAAAATAATATTTGTAATATCAATTCGAAAGTAGCGTTTGAGGATAGTCTTTATTTTAACATTAAAAAATGAAGAAATCTGATGAAAAACCACTTCTCCCGAAGGATTATGGAGTGATAAACAATTTATGGTAAGCTTAATTAGAAACTTGCCAGTTTATTAATAAAACAATCATATCCGTGATTCTAAATAAGAAACATAACATTTCTGATACCCACGCGCTGTTATTCAATCAATCATAACTTCTGCTAATGTTGATCAATTCAAGTTTTCTATGTGAGGTTTTTAAACATTTTTTATGAGCTTTCCGATAAAAATAATTATTTTGTAATAAAAAAATAGTTCATGCTCATTTTCCCATTTTAAACATATTTTTAGTTTTTTTTTTTCAAAAGAATGAAGGAAGAATTAAGCTTTTTATTAAAAATATTTTGAAAAAAAACTCAAAAATATGTTTAAAATGAGAAAATGAGCATGAAATATTATTTTTATTACAAAGTCATTGTTTTTATCGGAAAGTTCATAAAAAAACGTTTAAAGACCTCTCATAGGCGGTTTTTAGGCGAGTATACACTTATCAAATCTTGCCCCATACACTGATTGTGAAATAAAAATTAATTGCTTTGAGCTAGTGTAGATAAATCTATCTGATCTAATGACTTTCTAAAATTTCATGTAACAATTTAAAATACTTTTATGCTTGCAAGAACTGAAAATTTGTAAAATTTAGAGTATTCAGAGTAGTCTTGAATATTCAATGTTCTAACTACCGGTCAGAATTGTGAATTCACCTGTTTTTCGATGATCGTATAAGTTCTCTTTAATTTAATTACATCAAAGATTGCATTTTTTGAAGTAAATTAAAAGCTATCAAAATATTACAAAAAAAACTCAAAATCTTACTGTTTCATAAAAATATTAATAACTATCGAAATAATGAACATTTTTTCGATTTCTTGTGCTCATTTTGAAGGTAAATTTTATCAAAAGTAATCATCTATTCAACTTTTTTCATTTATGCAAATTGAATTCTTTTTAATTCCTTTCAAATCCTTCAAAAAAATAATTAAAACTCCGTTAAATAGTAAATTCCTTAAAATCACTTGAAATTGCTTCAAATTCTTTAGTCATTCAAAATCTTTTAAAAGCTATTAATTTTCTTGAAGGGTTATATCATATATACACCCTAAATTTTTATGAAAAAAATCAATCCGCTTAGCGTGCACATTCTCATCACACTTCGCGCTTTGTGTTGGGCGCTTACACTCGCTTACCAACCTTTATCGCTGCTATATACTTGTATTATAATTCTTTTAGTTTTAAATGCAGAAAAAAACTAATTTACTTAAGGTTCTATTCTATTCGAAATTTTGTAAGTCTGATAATTTTTGTTTTATATAAAAAAGTCATAAGGATAAATTGTTCCAACTTTTTGAGTGGTATAATAAAATCAGTATAACATGGAATTTGTAAATTAAAAAAAAATGTATTTCAAAAATTTCCAAAATGCTCTAAATTTTTAAATTTTTATCCAAAATTGCTGGCTAACGAACTTGACTTTCATTTTAGGACACTAAAAGAGTATATATCAAAGGCCAATCCAATCTGTCAATTCTTTCGAAAGTTATCGTGCTCACAAACTAAATATCTACAGACAATTTTTATCAATACTTAGAATTTAAAATTTCATGGAGGTAACTGTCAGAGTACATTTTTGGATGTTCATATAATGCCTTTGAATTTTTCTCATCTACAAACAAATTTTTATTTTCACTCAGTACTGCTTCAAAGACCGTCCGGGTCAAATTGACTCGCAGAGTGACCATTACGTAATTCCTATATAAGGGTTATAAAACGTAATAATTTGAAGTCTCTGAAATCTCTTAAATTTTTTTTAATCGTTTAAAATCTTTAAAATCTTTTTCATTTTTTTTGGATTGTAGCAAATCCTTAAAAATATTTTTAACTTTGAATTCTTTAAAAGTCCTTTTAAATTAGTTATGATCACTTAAAATCTGTTGAAAGACTTTGACATTTTTTGATATCATTGAAAATAAGAATTCTTTTAACTCGTCTGAAATTCTGCAAGTTTATCTCGATATCGAATTCTTTTAAATTCTTTTAAATTTGCTCGGAATTTTTTTGAACTTTTTTGAATTGACTTACAATTTTCTAGAAGTCACCTTGTATTTTATTGAATTTGGGTTGCTTTGTCTACAGTACTTTTCATTTCTTTTGGATTTTCTAAAATTCCTTTCAACTCCTTAGAATACTGTTTAATGTCTTTGAAATTCGCATGTTCAACATACTTTCTCCTTGAGGAGAATTGGTTTATTTTTTAAATGGTTTTCTAAAATATTTTAATATAAACTTTATACTTTGAAAGTTAAAGAAAATTTTAAGTTTGAATTGAACTCTTAATTTTATCTTTATTGACTTGGATTGTAGATCAACATTTTTTTTCCTTCTAGCCAAATGTCGTAATATTTTCGTTCCATCTTTAAGCCCTTGTAACAATTTTAGGGTAATAATTTTACAATAATTTTACCAATATAGTTTACCCTTAAAATGAGTCCAAGAAATAAAAAAAATATTCATTATTAAAAGAACTAGAGCTTTCCCTAAATTACGGATCGTAAGAGATTAGAAATCACTAAAAATATAAATCTTATAAATTTTTCAATCTCCAATTATTAAAATAACTTTTTAATTAATCATTTTGTGTCATTTTAGGGATGAGGAAGATGATGAATTTCAAGAAACAACAAACTCGGTTCGGATGCCTCATACATCGGAAAAAATTGATTCTAGTGAAATATCCTCAACCAAAATCTACATCGAAGGGATGACTTGTCAGTCTTGTGTAAATAATATACAACAAATGATAGGTGCTCATTCTGGTGTGATAAATATTGAAGTCTTCTTAAAAGAAAAAGTTGGAGAGGTAACATACAGAACGAGTGAAACGTCCCCTAAAGAATTAGTCGATGCAATTTGCGATATGGGGTTCGAGGCATTTTTACCACCTGGAGAAAAGACTTCTAATAATAATAAATTAAGTCTCGAGCCTGCCATTAGTAATTGTAGTATTCACATTGATGGAATGACATGTATTTCTTGTGTCAATACTATTACTGGTAAGAAATATTTCAATATTTACATTGTTGATTAAAAGACGTTTTATTATTTTTAATATGGGAGATTTCATGTCAAGTGAGCCCACTTTTGAGCCGATGTTATCCGATTGGGCTTAAACTTGCATAAAGTTTAGTCCTAATGTATAGTATTTACCACACCAAATTTGAACGTGATCGGTAAAAAAACTTCCTGTTTCGGATTTATGTAACTAATCACCTATTGAATTTAGAAAATTTTGTCCAACAGGTTTTCGACAGATTTTTCTTCAATATTTTGAAAAAAAAAAACTAAAATCCAAAATTCGATCTCCTCCAACTCGGCAAGTTTTTGACCGATCTCGTTCAAATTTGGTGAGGTAGCTACTATTTAATAGAACTAAAATTTATGCAAGTTTAAGCCTAATCGGATGACATCGGTTTCAAAAGTGGGTTCACTTGACATGAATTCCGCCACATGTAAAATGTATTTTTTATTGTAGAATTCATTTCGAAAAAACCAGGAGTGAAGGAAATCCACGTGAGTTTGGAAAGGAAGGAAGCTAAGATTTCCTACAGCTCTGAGAACGTAACTCCAGATCAAATAACCGATTATATTGAAAATATGGGTTTCGACGCAGTCGTTAAGGAAGTAAACGGGCAAACCGAGAGTATACCCAAAAATAAATTCGATAATAATAATCAAAAAGGAGAAATCGCAATTCAAGTAAATGGAGGCGGAGACGTAAAGGTTGAAAACCAACTTGCCAAATGTGTTTTGCATATACAGGTTTGTCTTTATTAGCTTTCATAAAAGCAGAGATTATTTCTAAAATTCAATCGAAATAATTTTGAAATTCAGACTTAATTATGTTTTTTTATAGGGTATGACCTGTGCATCTTGTGTGACTGCGATAGAGAAGCACTGTAAGAAATTATATGGAGTAGATAGTATTCTAGTAGCATTAATGGCTGCGAAAGCAGAAGTGAAATACGACCCGGAAAAAATAAGGCCAATTGACGTAGCTTCGAGTATTTCTCAGTTAGGGTTTCCTGCAGAAGTTAGCGATCTAGGAACTGGGGAGAGTGAAGTAGAAATCATGGTATGTTTGATATTAACAAATATTTCATTCTTAAAATTTTTAATTATTAAGAGTTCAATTATCTATAATTTTTCACCTAGCTTCGGTTATTAAAATTTGTGATTTTATAGATTTCAGGAATGACCTGCGCATCTTGTGTAAACAAAATAGAATCAAGCATTAAAAAGCTATCGGGTGTGCAGTCAGCGAGGGTTGCACTTGCCACTCAGAGAGGGAAATTTAAATATGATTCTGATATAGTGGGAGTCAGAGATATCTTAGAAAGTATTAACAAATTGGGCTTCACTGCCAGCCTTCTTAGCAATAAAGAAAAAGAGAATAGAAGTTATTTGGACCAAAAGTAATTATTAAGATTCTCTTTTAAATTCTAAAATTCAAGTTGAATTATATAATGTTATCTGTCTTTCTTTTTCAGGGAAGAAATACAAAAATGGAGGACTGCATTTTTAATATCATTAATATTCGGAGTGCCGTGTATGATAGCGATGACATATTTCATGTTGGATATGTCAATCGGTCATAAATCTCATGAAGATATGTGTTGCGTGATGCCTGGAGTATCATGGGAAAATCTTATTCTGTTTATCTTCTCAACTCCTGTCCAGGTACTAGAGGCGACTTATTATATACTTATTTGGCGATTTATAAATTTTGAACATTTAATTTTTATTACTTTTCCAATACATACTATATATATCTTTTCTAGTTTTTCGGTGGTTGGCACTTTTACGTCCAAGCTTACAAGGCTTTGAAGCACGGATCTGCGAATATGGATGTTTTGATATCAATGACGACAACAATATCGTACGTTTATTCTGTTTGTATTCTCGCAGCAGCTATTATTTTACAAGAAAGTGTCAGTCCACAGACATTTTTCGACACGCCACCGATGCTGCTTGTCTTTATCAGTCTGGGAAGATGGCTTGAACACGTAGCGAAGGTAAACATTAATTTGCTATTCGATTATTAAACCCTACTTACAAATAAATTTAAAAAATCAAGCTTTTGACACTGAAAAATGTTTTGTTGAATTATTCCAAATATATATTTAAATTGTATAATCCAAGCTTTCAAAATTAAATAATTTCATTTCGAAATATTTTCAGGGCAAAACGTCAGAAGCGCTTTCCAAACTCCTCTCCCTAAAAGCGACAGACGCCATCCTTGTGACTTTAGGCGCCAACAAAGAGATCCTCTCTGAACGGGTGATAAGTGTAGATCTAGTGAAACGAGGAGACATCATAAAAGTCGTCCAGGGTGCAAAAATCCCTGTTGATGGTCGAGTTCTTTCGGGACATTCGGCTTGTGACGAGAGTCTAATAACTGGCGAAAGCATGCCTGTTCAAAAAAAAGTAGGCTCCGTTGTCATAGGAGGCTCTATAAATCAAACCGGTCCATTATTAATTGAAGCTACTCATACTGGAGAACACACAACATTGGCTCAAATCGTTCGTCTCGTAGAAGAGGCCCAATCGAGTAAAGCTCCAATTCAACAATTGGCTGACAAAATTGCTGGATATTTTATTCCTTTTGTTATTGCCGTCTCAATTGTAACTTTACTATCTTGGATAATAGTCGGCTATGCAAATTTCAATGCCTTACCTATTTCACCCAATGAACAAATCCTGAAGAATAATTTGGGCAAACTCGAAACGATTTATCAGTACGCTTTCAAGTGTGCGTTATCAGTTTTGGCGATTGCCTGTCCTTGTGCTTTAGGACTGGCTACACCAACTGCAGTCATGGTTGGTACGGGAGTAGGAGCTTTGAATGGAATTTTAATTAAAGGATCTGAACCTTTGGAGAATGCTCATAAGGTCAAGTCGATTGTATTTGACAAGACTGGGACCTTGACTAATGGAACGCCGAGTGTAGCTAAAATTGGTCTTTTTGTTGATGAGAAGATTTGCCCGATTGTTAAATTTCTGGCCATTGTTGGAACTGCAGAGGGTAATAGCGAACATCCCATTGCTTCTGGTAAGTTCCATGTTTAAAAATCAGAATTGAGACAACAAGCCTAAAGTGTAATAATTTAATATCCTTTATTTTCCAGCTATTGTCCGCTACGTGAAAGACACGATAGGATCGGAAGTGAGCGGTCAATGCTCAAATTTCCAAGCAGTTGCTGGTTGTGGCCTCAAATGTAAAGTTTCTTATCTCACGACGGCAATTTCTTTAGCCCTCAAATCGGAGAAAATCATCAACTACATTAACCAGTCGAAAAAACTAATCTCAGGAACGTTCGACTTGAATGGAATTCCAGTGGATATTGTGTCGATGGTTAGTTCTATGCAAGAGAGGCAAAATATTGATTTAGAATTACTACTGAATCCTGATTCCCAAGGAGATCAAGCCGACATTGATACTTTTGAAGTATGCATTGGGAATAGGGAATGGATGAGGAGGAACGGAGTTCTTATTCCTCAGGAAGTAGAGATGAGGATGATTGATGAAGAAAGTTTAGGACATACGGCTGTACTAGCGGCTGTAAATAGTACTTTGGTGGCTATGATCAGTGTAGCGGATATGGTGAAACCTGAAGCGCATTTAGCGGTTTATACTTTAAAGAGAATGGGTTTGGAAGTTATTCTTTTGACGGGAGATAATAGGAAGACTGCCGCTTCTATTGCGAGACAAGTTGGAATTAGTAAAGTTTTTGCCGAAGTCCTTCCGTCACATAAAGTAGCGAAAATTCAGAGATTGCAAAAGAAAGGAATCAGGGTTGCAATGGTCGGTGATGGAGTTAATGATAGTCCAGCTCTTGCTCAAGCTGATGTGGGAATTGCGATTTCTTCTGGCACTGATGTTGCTGTGGAAGCTGCTGATGTTGTTTTAATGAGGGTAAGCTTTTAAAAACTAATTTTTTTGTAACTTCTCGTAAAAACTGAGATCTGATGAGCTAATTGTTTATTTATTTTCTAGAATGACCTGCTGGATGTGGTTGCGTGCCTGGATCTCTCTCGAAAGACAGTGAATAGAATAAGACTGAATTTCCTGTTTGCCAGTATTTACAATTTATTAGGAATTCCCATAGCTGCAGGCGTTTTCAGTTTCTTGGGCTTCCTTCTTCAACCTTGGATGGCTTCTGCTGCCATGGCACTCAGTTCCGTGTCCGTCGTCGGAAGCTCTCTACTACTCAAATTGTTCGTCCAATTATAAAATATTACAAAAAAATTGTTTTGTAAATTAATCCAAATTTTAATTCCATTTAAATTCTCCTATTTTTCAGGTACCGGAAACCAACAAGAGCCACTCTAGAAACTTTGGAATACTTAGAAGCTATGAACGCTCGATCTGCTGCTAGAATGCTAGATGCCGATGCAATTTCACTTCATCGAGGAATAGACGACACGATATCATTAGCGATGCATCGATCCACGTCCACAATATCCAGGTAATCTCTGACCAATGTTCCATAAAATTTGCCTACGATAAATTCTGCCTACAAGCTTGTATAATTTGTAACTAACTTAGCTGTTCTAACTGAAATGGTGGCGGCCTTTCATTTAATTTAAATTAATTTTATTTCCGTTCGTCTTTGTGGTAAGTCAGTCACGATTGCAATCTATTGGCTAATTGCTGATCTTGACTTTGTGATACGGAAATAATCATCTTTTGAAGCGTACAATAACTAAAATACTGCCTTTGTTTTTCTAGCAGAGATATACTATATCTATTTTTTGTAATATATTGTTTTGTAATATTATATACCAGAAGTGATTTTGCAACTTTATGAGGCTGTAAAAAATAGTTTTAAGTTTTTGATACCATTTTACAAATGTATAGTTGTAACTTGTACATATAAAATACGACAGGAATGTTATAATACGATCTAACTGTCATAGTTAGTATACCATGTACAATATCCGGTAAAAGAAAGTAATTATATAATTTTGATTTACTATTGTTACTTTTGTGAATAAATATTTTGTCTAGTTTCTTAAAAGTTTTTTTACGGAGTTTTCCAGCAATATTAAGACTACAAAAAGTTATACTTATGTTATTTTCGTTTTTAGTCGACTATTTACTTTTAAGCTTTTGCGAAAGGAATGAAAATCATACTGAAAAGGATCCAAAAAGAAGTCAGTTACTGCCAATTTTCAGATGATATATTCTACTGATCAGAAAACTGAGGTAAAAGTCAATATAATTTTTATCCAGATAAATTATTATAAACGTTGGTTTTCATATTGTAAAAAATGGTTAGAATCAATTATCGACGAAGAAAAACACCCGATTATTTTAAGAGTATTTACTTGTTTATTATATTTATAAAAATAAATATTAAATACACTAATATAAAAATTAGACAAGTTGCAAAGTAACGTATTTTTTGCACAAAGCATACTTACTTACAAACTAACTTGAAGGCTTGTATCACGCTATTAGCTTTCGCACACTAATTACTTCAACTCTGTTTAAGATTCTGAATCTTTTTCAAGAACTTAAATTACTAAATTAAGTCAGAATTATAAAAGTACAAAACTAGGAATTACTCATTTATTTTAATATTAACAGGTCTTTCTCTTTTTGCAGATTGTTTAATCGTACAAAGGAAGAGGTAGAAGGTCTTCTGGGACATGATGCTGACGATCTTGTCACGGTACATTTTTCAGATCGACAGAAAAAAGCAAAAATCCTCACGGAAATTACGAACTTGTAAATGTCGCACTTTTAAGATTTTAGGTTCAAATAAGCAAAGGGTAAGGCTGTCATATTTTGTAAATAATTAACTCGTCTGGGATGAGTTTTCTGAAAGATGAGACTAAAAGAATTATATTTTGTATCTACAAACTAATATTATAAGAAACGAGATGACTAAACTACTTTAGTACTTAAGGATCATTGAAGATCGTTTAGTTTAAACCTTAATCCTCCAGTATTACATAAGTAGTTACCACTAAAGAAAAATAATGAACCAACTTTTGATATTTTTCACCCAGTGAACACAGAACATATTATTGAAAGACAATTTTGACATTCATACAATAAAAATACTAAGTATCTAATTATTCAGTTTGTCGGAAAATGATTTTTAATACATTATATCGTTACGTTAAGACATAAATATATTATTTATAGGTAATTTCGCAACTGTTAAGACATACGATTAATTATTTGGAAACAATACTGAGGAAATGAACGTAATAATTATAAAAAATTTTATTTTCATAAAACTTTAAAAAACGCTGTTGTTAGATTACAAAGCGGTTAAAACTTTATAAATTTCAATATAAAAACTTTTTAATAGACAATGTTTAAAAGAGACTGAGTACGTACTACAAAATAACATATAAAATTTTATGCAATTAATTCAAAACAGTTTTTAAATTTTAACCGCTTTCTGTTACATAATTATGTAGACTACATGCAATTTTTATTTTATAATTACATATTCATGATTTTGAAAACACTGTGCCTTATTTTCATTTTAAGAAACATGCTTTCAATAAAAAAAGAACTTTTACTTTAGGAAAAAAAATGAAACTATGAAAATAATTTCTACTCGTTGAACTTAAATGTGAATAGACGATCTTGAATCGTTTGAATAAGTATTTTTTATTTAGCAAATGTTTATACAGTTTACGTTTAGTGGTTTTATTGTTTTTTACTTTCTAAAAATAAATGAAGTAAATCCGAAAGTTTAAAGTTAAAATTTCTTTTTATGTATTTCTATTTAAATTTTTATGGAAATCTACGACTCTAAATTAACATATTTAACAAAATATATGCACAATTGTGGTTTTATGTATATTTTTGTTATTGAAAAAAAACATAAATAAAAATGAATCTCTCATTAGTCTTGAGTTTTTCAAACTTCTAAACTCCCAACTGAACCTTCAAAAAATATTTTTTCGAAAAAATTTCGCAATTTCAATAAAATTACACTTTGCTGAATAACTAATTTAAAATTCTCTGTTTTAAAGATTACAAATGATAACATTGATGTTAGAGGTTATGCAACCTCGTTAAAGTTTTTTAAAAATTTACATAAAAAAAATATATGACAGCAACATGATTTGAAAAATGAAACTTCTAGTGGATTCAAACTAAAATAAATAGTAGTTATCGTTATCGTAAATGACTACCTTTTTAGGAGGAACCAATAATGTAGACATCAGAATCGCTTTTGCTGATCACAGGGATAAATTCATCTTCTTCAATGTTTAATTTTTCGTTCGGAAGTGTCTGCTTTTTAGGTGATCTTGTATTTTCCTCGCCCGTATCTGAAAATTCCAACTCATCCGATTCGGCATTGGCTGTTATCGTTGATGATTGAGAAACATCACTCACTTGACTGAACAACCGTTCTAAAATTGGCTCCTCAAACTGAGCTTCCATACAATTTTCTGCCAACTTTGAATTTTTTAATTCAAATCCGTCAAGTTCTGAGAGATTTCGATTTTTCTCTCCAAGGAAGCAATCTTTGATTACAAAGCTACACCCACCAAGAGACTTATCCATACATTCTGAGTCCAGTTGATAATTTTGCTTCGTGTCTTCTAAATCGTCTTGGAATTTAAGGTTTTCGTCTTCCAGGAACTCAAGCTGTTGAATACTTGGAATGTTTTCCTCATCTGGAAGAATATATTCAAGATTTTTTTCGGCTTCTGTGTTGCTGAAGCTTGTACTGTCTATCAAAGGATCTTGATCGGCAATTTCAATCTTGACTTTTTTATCACAAATATCACGGGAATTACTGGAAGTCGTAGCTTCTGATTGCTGGGGCAGAATAATATTTTTCAGTGGAGCAAAGAAGGGACTTTGCTCAACGTATTTCGTGTAAACAGATGATAATTCTTTCTGTGTCAAAGGTTTAGTTTTGACAGATGGCAAAATAATGAACTTCTCTTGGTCCAAAGGTTGTTCTTTCTGCTTTTTAATTTTTCGACTCTTCTCAACGGTGTATCCTGATAGTCCTTTTTTTAATACGAGTGTCTCCAGAAGCGGCTCTTTTTCTTCTTCAGAATCATCATCATTGATGATTAAACGATGACTGTCATCGTTTTTAAAAAAGTCTTTATCTTCTTCGTGATTCATTGTAAATCTGTAATCGTATTTAAAAATTTAAACATTTGAATCTATTTATATGCAATTTTCTATAGGTAAAGTGTTTTATTTATTTATCATTTTAATTTAAAACCAATTTCAGAACTGTTTATAATTTAAGGAGAAAATATTTATTTAATCATTATAAAATTGTAATTGTTTATGATTTATTCAGGGTTATTTTCCGGTTTTTCCCGGTCAAGTTTTAAAATTTTTCCCGTTAATTGATAGTAACATATTTATATTTGCCGCGTATATGAAAGGCAGGGTGTCCAGTGAAGATGTGTGATAAAATCCCCGTACATTTCCCGCAATCTTTTTCAAAATTCCCATACATTATTTGTATATATATATATATCAAACCAATAAATTGCTCTATAATATATTCTTATAAAGATGTTAATTTTTATGAACACAAAATATGCACATAATAAAACTCTAAAATTAAAAAATTAAAATAAAACTTTTATAAAATACCAGAAAATACTATAGTATTATCAGGTATTATATCATATTACTCTCTGTTTTTGCGCGCAATATTTGAAAATTAACAAATATACAAAAACTGTTTACATAATTAAATCATTCAAGGGAAATAAAAAATTACCGCATTAAGGGTATGTGTTACTTACCATATGATCACATTTAGATAAGCCGGGTTTTTTTCTACAATTTTTACTTTTTCTACAAAATAATGGTGCATAGCCGTTCGTTTGTGTTCACGTTCTTGACGGCTGTGCACTATTACTTTTTTAAAAAAATAAAAATTGTAGAAAAATAACCTAGGTTATCTAAATATGATTATGTGGTAAGTAACACACGCCCTTAAATAAAAAATCCCGAACATTTCCCGTACCAATAAATAAATTGTTAAAAGAATGAAAATTTTAGAATTTTACTGCGATCACAAGTAAATTCCCGGATTCCCGGTTTTTCCCCGTGATCAGAATTTCCTCATAATCAAAATGGTAATTATGATATGCATGCCTTTAAAAAAACGCTCAAAGAAACTTCAAATTTTGTAACGGTCAGAAATTAGAATGTTTAGTCGGCTTCAAGCGTGGGTCAACGCGTCTGCTAGCAAGTAGCATATTTATGCCGGTTATTTGCATATACGTCCATTATTCTTATTTATTTTAAAGATTTAACTGCAAGTAGGCTTACCTAAATTTCAGAAAAACGCCAAAAAATCCATAAACTTCGAAAATTCTCATCAAACTTGACAATGACTGTTTTGACGGGTTTTGACCTTTATTGTCTTTGCCAGGCTTTGCATATTGGTATTAGACACCAACACAGTCCAGAAATCCAGAATATTGGAATGCTTCTTACTTCAGAACGGTCAATAAAAAAATCGATTATCACCAAAGTTTTTTTGTTATCGGGTTATCGACCATGACCAATCATGACACAAAATGGCGGCAGTTGAATGAGTGAGTATTTCGTTTCACATTCCACTCATAAAAGAAGCGATTTAAAATGTTTTTTCGACGATTAAATAATTTAGCCGTATATAATTTACTTTGAAAATAATTCTTTCATAATAGTTTAATGATTTTTCCTAAAAAGTATAGCGACACTTTGCATACATATACGGATAACGGTTGAAACGGGTGTGTAGCTGTTTTGTAGAAGTCAAAAAATAAGAAAAATGGAAAAGGGTTTTTTAATATTACTCACCACTGATCATAAAAGGTATGTTTTGTTTTACTTAAGATAAATATATAAATTTCGTAACTTAATACTTTGGAAGGGAAGAAAAAATCAAAATAGTCGATTAATTCAGTGTGTCGTGCGTGCGTACGACATAATATATTACAAATAATATTAACAGTGTCACGCATTAATAAAGACAACGACTTTTTATGACTTACAATTGATTTAACTACAATAATGCAATCGGCCTAAACATTTTTTTTTGGTAAAAAATAGTATTAAATATTGAATTAAATATTACAATATTAATAATCATAAATTATTATATATAAACGTCAAGAATTAAGACAGATCTTATCCATAAATTATGTCAAAACTTCCAATATTTTCATCTAGCAATTCTAAATTTTTTAACTAAATCCAAGACAAAATATCAATTTTTAAATGTCACAGAAGAAAACCTTTTTGTTAAATCAGTTACTAAATTCATCTTCCAAATAAAAAAATTTCTATAGATCGGTATTTCCCATTTTATAAATAAAGATATATTTCTTTAGATGAATTCAAAAGGACTTATATCTATACAAGAAATTACAATGATTAATTTGCGTAAGGAGATACAATTTTATTCACAACAGCCTTTGTTTTCCTTCATGATGTTTATCCTTTTTACATTTTTAAGCGTCTCATAAACACAATGTCGTTAACAAAACACCAACAAGAACATGCAATAAATAATTAAGGATAATTGTGAATGCTTTATAAATTGTATAAAAATGTTTCTATGTACGCTAGATTTTAATGCCTTATGAATATCTACGCGAAAAAGTATCAATACCAGTAGCAACTTTTAGTTCCAAAACTAAAAGCTCCACTTGCACAAAGATCATGTTTAGCGAACAAGGATAAAATATATGAATCAAGGTCATCTCGGCGACAAATTAAACACATATTTTATTATTCGATGGTCTTTACTGCTTTTCACAGACACTCTTTTTATTTCCTAACAAATAAACAAAAAGCTACATAAATGTACATATCAATAATAAAAAATTAATAAAAAGAAATACAAAAAAAAATAGCAAGCTATAACGTTAAAAGCGTTTTATTTTATTAATCAGTATATTAAAACCTAAAGTCTCAGAAGTAAATCGTCTAAAGAGCCCTGAATCCTCTAGGCATTATTTTCAGAAAAGTTTTAATGAAAACTCTAAATATAAAAAAGAATTTTATTCTCCTCAAGAGTTTTTCTGAGGTATAAACTTTCTCTAATTTTAGAAGATTCCAGAGCTTTTTAAATAAATTTCTTCTCGATAATGTGCTCAGTAAGCGGGAAAACTTTTAAGAAAATGGGGGGGGGGGTTTATTCTATACTTGAGCTCCTATTCACACAAGTTTCCTAAACATCCACGCACGTCAGATATTTCTTTTGCTTTTTTAAGTTCATATGAATTTACAATAGTGTCGCGCTATCACGAAGTTAACACGTGCCAAATGTGTTAATTTATTATTAGGATAATACACAACTTCACTCGCATCAAACATTATAACCATACTGGAAAAAACATCACTCGATGCAAAAAAGCATTAATATTGGCCAAAATTACTAATAACTTTTTAATCAAATAAATATTTAATATTCTTATCATTTTAATACATCCTCTACTACAATAATTGGCCATAATTATTACCTTCGTTGCACAAAGTTAACCATAAATTATGAATTTAAAAGTAATCAATTGAATTATAATTTAATCATAATATTTTTAGATTTCAAAGGGCAGAGGATATGAAAATTTTCCTTCACTGCGGAAACCTAGGTGCCTTTTTGGATCTAGTGCTAAAAAAAGTCTCGAAAGAAGAAAAAGAAGCTATGAAAATCTTTGTGCAACGTGCATCGTTTGGATGCTTTTTTTTTACTGTGAGAGAAAATATCCGACAACATCAATTTACAATGAGGTTGCAAGACCTTTCTCTTTCAGGTGTTTATATTATTAATTCGTCCATACACTCTAGAATAACGCCAATGAAATATTAGCTTTCCCCTCTCTTCGAATGATCTGCATGATATAAAATCCTATTTTAATATGGCCGGTAATTTGTTTTCATTTATTAATACTTATTTCGTATAGAATCAGTTTATATTTATATCCGCAATTAATAAATAGATAACTGTAAGCTTAATCTCTAGACTCAATTTACGAATTATTACAGTACTAATCAGATTCATCTCAACTATCTATTTAACTCTTATCGTTAGCACTCCCATTCTCTTCATCCATTAGCTAATATGTAGTAATCTCGTGGTTTGTCGTGTATTGCAAATCCCGATTTATTAACTCATAATTTAGCATTATAACGTCATGTGCCTTCAGAGCTTCAAGTTTTAATAAAATACTTTTCAAAATAAAGTGCACGATTATGGAATCATAACAAATTTTCAAAATTCATAATTCTCCTAAATTCAAAAAATGTCAGCCATTTGAGTTTCAATTAAGGAAAATTAAGATGGAGATTTAATTTTTTTAAGTTTTGAAGTCAAATCGTATTTTTCAAAGATTTAAATTGAAAGAAATTATTACAATTATTGCTTATGATCCTACCAATTTATAAAACCACTTGGGGCAACAAAATTTCTGCCAGACTTTCAGGCTGAACAACTTTTAATAAAAAAATTGATTCGCAAAAAATGTTGCATCAAAAAAGACCAGAATTAAACAAATGCTATTGCACATATTTCCAATCCAATTGAAAATCAATATTTCATTTTTTGACTTCATATTAAATAAATAATTCGAGCTAATTTTCTTCGCCTAAAACAAAGAGCGCTTACGTCTTTTTGATAATAGGAACGAGACGCCGCCTACCGAATCTAAAGCATGAGTCTTTATGACCTAGAACCTTTGTAATTGATTCATAATTTACATTCTTGTGAGTCTAAATCACAATTTTGACAAAGGTGTCTCTTAAAATATTCTTATGAAAAAGAATTATCTTTGAGATTTGAACTTGCTATTAACACGAATATTTATCTTTCATGTTAAAGAATTAGCAATCTTAAAACTCTCCTATCATGAACAAATTTTAATGACAAATTATTTTTTAAAAGCCACCCTGTCTTTTTTTTTTTTTGAGAAATTTTTCTTCCCGGTTCCAAAACACAGTCGACTTTTCCACGGATCATATGATAGCTCTTTTTTAACAACGTTTAAACATTAAATAATGGCGTAACATCATAACATACGTTACAAGTTCACTATGAAGCTGGGCCAATTTGTGAGATATGTCTGTTTGAGAAAATATATCTTAAGTATATGCACTGTATTATGATATTAATAGAAACACCTAATCGTTATTCCTTCGCATATTTTACGAAGCAGACGAGAGAAGCTTAAATGCATTTGTGTATTATGCTCGTTATCGTTATTTATTATTATATTTTATTCATTTAGATTTGTTATTTTATTTAATGCAATGTATTAATTTGCGCTACTCGTATGTAGAATAGACTTTTTATTTTTCGTCGAGTGAAAAAAATAAATCTCTCCGTTTTCTAGACTTTTCGAGTCGTTTCAATCGGCGAAAATTTTCTCTTTCTGGTTTGGCTTTCTCTCGTTTAGGCAACGTTTCAACCAAAAATTAGAAAATCTCTTTCTGTGTTTCTTCTTTATTTTCTTACTCATCTTGTGTCCAATGACGTTTATTGATCTCTCTTTTGTTATTTATTGGATATTCATTTCGCAAATTTTGCGCAAGAACACAAAGACGATTGAGTTTTAGAGTTAATTAGATGTTCTCGCAATAATCAGAGCCAACTTTTCAAGTTGACACTGCATGAGAAATACAGCATGATTTACAATTATCCAATTTATCAGATTTATTTTACGTTAAATTCGAAATTTAATTTCAAATCTTTATAGATTTTTTTAACTGAAAATCTAATGTATATCCTTTTGTTCCAGGTTTCTAGAAGAGATTGGAAATTATTGAAGTTCTTATGAAAGATCAACGGTAATGATTTTGATCAAATGATAATTGAATCCAACGATTTAACTGGAATTTCCAAACCGCAAACCAAATTCAAAATCTAAATATGATAATTTAAAGTTTGACTTTTCAATGATACTTAATTAAATAATCTTGCTCGATTTCTCATAATGGTTTTGATAAGTTTTCTAAAACAGTAGACTAAGGATGAAATTAATTCAATTACCTACTTGGCAATCAAGTTTTTCGCCAAAGTCATTTGATCGTGTGCACTTTCGATCCTGACATCACATTCACAATAAAGAAGTCCATGGGCTCCAATTGATGAATTTAAAATCCAAGTTCACTACTGGCAGGAGAACGATTTAAAAAAAAGAACATTTATCTCCTCGCGAACCGGAAGACCTCCGACGCCATATTTTTCACAGAAAATCACCATAAAATCGTTGAATGCTGTCCCACAAATTTCTAAAACTGGATCGAAATTCGAAGCGAAGGTTCTCATAGTATCACGCTATGTTGCTTCCACTCATCGTCGTCACACACTTTTTTTCTGGTGTATTTTGACTTTCGGAATTGCTTCGAACAGCCTTTGGTGGACTACCATCAGGCGTGGGCGTAACGTCATCCGACAGAGGAATATTGTTGTTCGTTGAGGTCGAACTTCTTCTTCCATTTTCTCGGGTTGGAGACTTCATATCAAAAACTGATGATTCCAACTCAAGATCCGAATCGATCTAAAAATAATATTTAATGCTGGATTTAAAAATTTCTAATTTTAAAGTAGGGAAAAGAAATTTGTCTAGCTGATCAGAGATGGTACGAAAATGTCTTGATGATCAATCCATGAAATGCAAGATGCTTTGATGAATATTAGCATTTTTTTCTGGAGTCATTTTTACAGTAAATTTCAGGGTTGCTAGCTAGATTAAATATTGGAAAAATGTATATTTTTAAAGACTAGAAAATTCTCAGATTAAACATAGTTAAAAAAACAAGATGGATTTAAGAGTGAATTTTTGAGCAACCCTGCACTTACCCTAGCTAGTCTATCAAGTCGAATTTGTTTATTTAGTACCTTATTTTTAAATTAAGCACCTTTTTTTTATTGGCTTCCTGTAAGTGTCTATAAGTCGTTAAACGATTTAATATGTCATAATTCGAAGTAATAGCTTTGTCACGTTCATGCATTTAGTTATTTTATGGTAGATTTGGTTTTTATTCAAATTTCTTAGAAAAAAATTTTCTGTTAGTTTATTATGTTGTAAAATTTACTGTCTCTTATTTTATAAATAGAAGAGGCTAATCAAGAAGAAACTAAAGTAGCTTTAATTTGAAAATGAGGTATCAAGTTAAATTCTCTTATAACAATTAAATTTTTGATGCAAAAGTACTGAGAAAAAGTCTAAGTAGAATCAATCGTTTGAATTTTGATTTACAATATTTTATTTTCAGATGCAATCAAATTGATGGAAGCGACGAATTAGAAGCGATTAATTTACAATTCGAATGGGAGGATGGTTTAATACCCCTGATATTCCAAGATTTTTAAGAGTGGCATGGATCGCCTCTTCCTAAAACTGAATCTGATGACTATGATTTCAATGAGGATGAGGATGATGTGCTACCTTGTTGAAACAGACTACCTGTCTGGTAGCAGGATGGGGGCTGAGAAACAGTCTTTCGCTTGTGTCACTCCCACAGCTGGAACTTTCGCTCATTTCGGTTGTAAATTTTCGAGAAGCCTTGGGACTTGGAGGCGCTGCTCTACTACTTTGGTTACCCAAATTCAAGCCTGCATTCCTCGAACATACCTGGGATTGAATATGCTCGCAGACTCTTCTGAATCTTCGAATGTTTCCTACAAAGAAGAAGAATTCACCTCGTTAGAATTTATAAAAGAAACGTTGGAATTTTATTTAGGTAATCTTTCAGTTTCCCTATTTTAGTTATCTCTCTAATCCTAGTTAATTCCGAGCGCTGAAAAATTTCAAATTCTCGTGAATTTATGGGGACGTGTGTGGAAAAATTTCACGAATAAAAGGCGCGTAGAGGCCTGACGAAAATTTGTATATAGAAGTGCTATTTCCGCGAACAAAAGTTAATCGATATGTAATATGCATATGTGTGTCTTATTTGGAGATAAGCATGCAAGATGGTAATGGTGTATGTGCCAAGGTAACATCGATCTAGTTGCGCTTGGATGGCTGCCAGACGCCAAAGTCCAAACACAGAATCACCTGAGTTCAAAGGTTTATATCTTATACAGACCTTCGAGAAGGCTTTGCACCCATTGTCAGTTTTGTCATTGACTCTATTCAGCAATTAATACCCGTAAAATCACATTACTTTCTCGACTAAAATGTCAAGCTATCTCCCTAACCCAGAACTTTTTTATTTACTTCATATATTAAATAATTGCCAACCAGATAGCTAAACGTTACTTTAAATAAATATCTCAAAATTGGTCTTAAATAAAATGATTCTTCGTAATTGCAGATTTTTCTCCTAGAATATACTAATCAGATATTCCTTTTAAGAATACTTACCGCTTAGAAGTGTGAATGTAATGGCAAAAAGAGGTTCGCTTGGCTGCTTTGAAATGGCACTAATGTCAACCTGAAAGCGTACTTGTCTCTGAAACATTGCTGGTCCCGTACTACCACGTTTATATTCCACACTAAACGACATTGGTGAACTCACACTATGCGACAATTCAGCTATCTGGAATTTAAAACAGGTATTTGTACAAAAATCTTGTAGAAAAGATTATAAAATCAAATTTAATTAATATTTTAAAAGCCAAATGACGCGGTTACGTCAGGAGATGCTTGATTTACCTAATGACGTTAATTTTAAGAATGGAAATAGTTTATGAAAGAAATTAAAAATATAAACTGCTCTAAATATAGAAAGCAATTTACTGCTAGGATCAATAATTTAAGGATTTATACTTACAGATAAAAAGGCGTGAATTAGGTCAGCTTTTACGCTAGCCAGTGGCTTTCCTTTTACTAACACCGTAAATGTCTCATCCTTTTCGGTGGCCATTAAGCTGCCAAACCAGGATTTTTTCGTTAACTCTGGGGAGGAACCTGGTGTTAAATGTACCTGAAAAGGAAAAAATGTAAGTTGTTTATCTTTAAAGTTCAGACTTAAATTTATAAATAAGTGACTCATTTATATTGAATTTTATTCAAGAGGCTATTTAATTCTACATAGTAAAATGTTTTTCACTCCGTGATAGTCTGAATCATTTCTATTTTTAAACCATCAATATTCATAATTAATTACCTCCTCGGTGCTTGTGAGCAATTTACGTCGATGGAATCTTGGACTTCCTAGGAATGAATTCTTGATTGTTGTTAAACGTGATCTCCAATGATGAGCACCCGATCCTGCTCCTGTGTGAGGAGATCCTGGAGGCGTCACACCCACTGCAACGACTAAAATAGACAAAAATGATTAAAATAAAAAAATTCAATACAAATAATTTACGTACAGAGATGAGAAGATTGGAGAAGATTTGCTAAAGATTTCAAATAGAGTGAATATATTGTTCAGGGTAGACACTGTTCGTGAAGGACTTGAAATAAAGATAAACTATGCCCTTGTAAACGCTCAACCGAAGAAGATCAAATTTTTGGAGGAAAAAAAAAATGTCCCTTGTATTAATTTCCATAACCGGAGGTTACGTGAATATTTTAAAAGGTCTACGAGACAAAACGGGCTTTAGTTCACAGAAAGCAGTTCAGAAGCCCGGAACCAGACTCGCATTCTTGCTTCCTTATGCAAACACAAGTGTGCAGCGCTGTGTTGTGAATACAAAGGATAATAATTATACAGTTTATCAGTTATTGCTATTATCCATTAAGGGAGTTGCGGATAGTGGTGCGTGCTTTAAGAGAGAAAATTTTCAGGAAAATCATAGTTTCCTTATTGAAATTAAGCCTTTTCAAGTTTCGAGTTTTATTCTTGAAAATATCGAGCCTTAAATTTCCAGTCTAATCTAGTTTTCCTTTTTCAAGTACTTACAATTTTTGAAATGTGCAGTTCTGAAGTTTACCAGAAAATGTGGATGGTAAGCATAAATTTAGTACAGTTTACAATAGCAGTATAGTCTTATAAAGAAGAATAATTACTATAAATATTATTATTTTTAAATTGAATTACGTTTGTGTTGTGCCCTTAAAATTCAGGGTTAGTCAGGTGAGAGGGAAGGAGGAGAAAGGGAAAATGAAAAAATTAATTTCCAATTTTCATCATGCCTAAAAGCTCGTCAGCCTTTTTTTCTTCTGCAGAGTCTTGTTTTCTCATAAAATTCTTGCAGATTTGATCTACCAATTTAGTAGCTTGTCTTGATATATTTTCATGAGAATTCACGTTTTGATTCCTAAAATTTTTTGGGTTCATGTTAGTAAAATGCATAATTTTACTATCCATGGCAAAATATTTCGATAATTTCTCCGGGTCGAATCAATATAGGATGAGATCATTTTCGTAATTTCAGCTCCTAACTTTTATCATCTTCTCATCACTTCATAGAAAGAACGACACAGCTCGGCAACGCGTCTATCTTTCTATTTTCCGTGAACTAATCACACATATCAAGATTTTGAATTTAACTTACGTTCATTAATTTTACCAATACAGTAGAAAATTATATTTTTATAGAAATAATGGTCATTGTAGAAAATTGATGGAGGTTTATTGTAAAAAGAAAAAATAATAGAAACTAATAAGTTATTGTTGATCATACCAGGTTGAACTTCGCTCAGCTCAATTCCAACGCTAGCCAGGTGTGGAATAGGAGTTGGTATTCCTTGAAGCGGACTGCCATTCCCGCCAGTGGTACCAACGCTTGATAACCTGTGAGGACTTCCGGTTTGGCTATGATGTGAACTTGGAGAGGCTCTATGAGGACTTAAAAGACCGGAAAAGTTAGGCGTATGCAGAGGAGATCCTCCTGGCGTCGATGCGTGCGAATGCGAAGCATGAGTATGCGATCCAGTACTTGGCGATCGTCTCGCGTGATGCCTTGTGCTGCAATTCAAATTCCTATTAAATTATAATAAGAATCACAAATTAGTATTTCATAAAGGTAGAGCTTTTTAAATTAAAATTCAATGTCAGTCATCACAGATCGTCACCTATTCACCTATTTTCACCTATTTTTTATTTGTTCACCTCTTTCAACTATTTTGGAAATTAGCCACCTTTTCACCTTTTCTCAATTGATTCCACTTAAACATTATGAAAAATTACTAACTTTGAAATTACATGATAATCTCAAGTCATTTGCGGATTAAAAAACATTTTCTGATAGTCAAACTAAATTTTTGTTTACACTTGGAATTTTTGGATTGAATTAAAAGGTCTTCATTTTTTTTTAATTCTCCGAAATTTATTGAAACTCCTTAAACACTTCTGAATTTTTTTGAAATCGCTTCAAATTCTTTAAAATTTAAATATTTAAATATAACTAAAATATTTCAAAATATTTCAAATATGTTAAAAATGTTAAATCATTTAAAATCTCTGAAAATCATTTTTAATATTTTGAAATCATTATTAAAACTCTTTAAATCTTGTTAAATCCCTTGAAAATTCTTAGAACCTTTGAAGTTCATTTAAATAACTTTAAATTTCTTTAAAATCATTCACACTATCTTGAAAACACGTAAAATCTCTCGAAATCCCTTGAAATTATTTTAAATCTCTAAGAATCCTTTGACATCATTTTGAGTCTCTTGAAAATCCCAAAAAATTTTTGAATTCTTTAAAAATTCCTTCAAATTCTTTCAAATGACTTAAAATATCATGAAATATTTTTAAGTCTGTTTAAATACCGCGAAATTCTTTTAAAATATTCAAAACTTCTTGAAATATTACGAAAATTACGGAAATTCTTTTGAATTCTTTAAAAATCATTTGAAATGCTTTAGAATAACTTAAAATCTCTTCAAAATCCCTTGAGATTCTTTAAAAACATTCAAAATATCTCGAAATTTATTGAATCGCAAAATAAATCTGTAAAAATAGTTTGAAATTCTGCGATTTTCATCTTGATATCTAATTGGTTTTTATTATTTTCAATTCACCTTGAATTCTTTCTTAATTCTTCTGAAATAGCGCAAAATTTTCTTAAATACCATTTCTTAAATTCCTTTGAAGATATTTTTCATAGTTTTGAATTTTGTTAAATTCTTTTAAAATTCATATTTGAAATGTTTTTTTTTGTGAAGAATTTGTTTTATTTTTTTATTCACTTTTTTAAAGAAATGTTACGATAAAGTTTATATATATTTTGGACGTTAAGGAAGATTTCAAACTTCAATTTAAATTCTAAATTTAGATTTTATTGACTTGTATTAGAGGTAAAATTTTTTTCCTTATAGTCAAATTATCTAATATTATTGTTTTGTTTTGTTTAAGTTTGTTTCAATTTTTTGTGACTTATTTATCACCTATTTTTATTTAAAAAATCTCATTCACCTTTTTTAATGAGAATAATTATTACAGTTCAAAATAATTAAATTAATTATTTATTTTGATATTAATCTTTATCTAAGAGGGAAGTACTTTTAAAAAGTTATACACCTTGCAAGATCTCTTTTTTTTTGCTATCTCATCGGAGTTGGAAGTAGGATGAGGGCTTAAATGGATTTAACACGAACTGCGCTTGTCGGTTGGAATAATTTAAAACAGAAATACACGCGTAGGAAAAAAAGAGGTTGTCGCAGCTTTGACCTAACGCAGGGTCAGGAGATTTAAAGAGACAGCATGAAGATACCAGACACGTGATTTTGCACACGCGATGTGCAGATGGAGGAGCAAAATGCGACACGCGACTGGGACCAATTTTGCTTAGGCATTGTCAGAGCTTATGACTAATAACCCGTTATGGGAAACATTGTGATAATCGGTAGACAATCAAAAAATGATTTATGCCTAGCTCTATTCGTGAACGGATAAAGCTAGGTGTGAACAGGAATTTATTCTTCTTATATGAGAGAATTTAAGCTAAATGCTGCTAAACTTATCGAAAGTGGGTTTGGAATTAATAAACTAGATTTTTATTTGGGCAAATGGAAATTTTTAATGAGGAAAATAATACTTGATATTTTTTTATATAAAAGGGAAGGAAAGAAAGATAATAATGAAATATTCACCTGGATTGCCTTCTTGGAGTGAGGGGTGATCCATGGCTGATTTGTCCCAAGTTCAGGGCTGCACTGCCATTTACTCGACACGTATCAATCCTTTTCCTTGGAGGATCTGCGTCCAATTGTGTTGCTGAGGCTCTGATTCCGCCTCTCATTACTTCTAGCTCATCCTCGCAGGCCGGTCTTCTTCTTTTCCTCTCAAGCAGGAGGAAGTAAATTACCTTCTCTGTATTGTGACTGAAATAATATTACAAAATAGGTGAATTAGGGAGGACAAACTTGGGAAGAGATATTAAATATCTAATTTAATAAAGGGATATTGATTATAGAAATTGACAAGAATAAAGTCATTAACTTCTCACTTTGGGCTTAGAAGCTCTTTAATAAGTTTCTCCTTTTCCTTGAAACATCCAAGACTGGCGATGGCCTGCAAAACGTCAGGATCAATGGCGTCCTCGGACGGAATCACGTGTGTTTGGACCACGTCCATCATTGATAGTTCTAATTCCAGTTCTCCCTTTCCAGCGGCTGTCACCCATATATGCCTGTTTATTTCTGCGAGCTGAAAGCCGGATATTGTTTAACTCGTACAGTTCTAATCGACATATTAATATCAGATGCGACCAAATGTTTTAGATTAAGTCCTTAACTAAATGAGGTATTTATCTCCTCAAAATTCCCTTGCATTTTCAAATGTTTACTCATATTACTCATGAACCAGATTCTCAGAAACTCATTAAATCAAAATTATATCAAGATTGACTAATAAATTCCCAAACATTCTTCATATGAAGCATGAGCAACTTGTTTCGAATATATAGAATCTGGAGCGTCGCGTCGTTTGTAAAGTTGAGAATTCAATTTGTCGTGAAAGTACAAAAGACACTTTAGATCCAGGTTTCTTCTTTCGTAGAAGTTGATATCTTATCATGAAAGTTATAAAAAGTATAAGGTTGGTTTAATTTTAAAATGAATCAGTCCTAGAGTTGAGTTTGTATTTGATGACTGAAATAGCTTGCGTCTGCAATATATACTTTCATTAAAGCTCTAACGAAATTTCTTACCTTTCTAAGTATAAATGAAATATTTCCTAATGAGTTACCTTCTTCAGGGGTACTTTGAAATACTATTCACTAGAGTAATAGCCTGCCAGAAGTGCACTCAGTTAAGGTTTTGTAAACATTTTTCTTAAATTGATTCGCGGTTGAGGAAAATTCCTTCTAGAGAAATTCAAAAGTTTTTTTTTCATTCTGCTGATCTCTATTTGAATCATTATTATAAGATTAACAGGAATTACCATATTTTTAGATGATTCTTGTTTGTCTTCTTGCGTAATAAGAAAGTTTGATTGATAGGTAATATTGATTTCGTAAATGCGACTCACCGTTAGCCTTTTGTCGGGATTAACTTCTATCATTCCCCTAAGGAGGTTTTGACAATCGGGTGGAACAAAATGTGGTATGTGAAACACGCCTCGTTTAACTTTTTCCAAAAGTTGTCGTAAATTATCATCATCAAAAGGCAAAGCACCGACAAGAAGTGCATAAAGTATGACACCACAAGACCAAACATCCGCTTTCCTACCATCATATTTTTCACCCTGTAAAATGAAAAAACTCATTTTTATCGGTATAAACACAATTATAACTTTACATTCCTAAATTTCAAACCCTTAACTTTAATAAATAGAATATCTACATATTCAATTCTAATTCAATTTTTTTACAGATTTCTTGGAAGCTTTAAATGAACAGTTCCAGAAAGAATCAAAAGGTAATAATTACACTACTAGCCAGAAATGCGAGTTTACCTGTTTTACGATGATCTTATAAGTTCTCTTAAATTTAATTACAACAAAAATTACATTTTTTCTTTTAAGTAAGTTCAAAGCGATCAAAATTCTCCATTCTTCAAGAAGATATTGCCAAAAAAACCGTCAAATCTCAATGTTAATTCTGCAAGGATTTAAGGTAGGCGCAAAAAAGTTGGAAACATTTAAATATTTTTTCTATTGACAAATATATTTTTATAAAATATAAGAAATAAGTAATCATCAAGTTTGTACTAAAATATATTAAAATTTATATTTACTTGATTTTTATTATTATTTTCCTTACCAGTATTTTCACATAGTATACATTTTAAATCAAAATTTAAGCCCTTGTATAAGGCAGATAAATAATTGTACAATTTCAATAAGTGTAACGGGGGAGGGGGGGTGAACTCACAACTCTGATCAGTAGGGTATATGCCCCAATTTCTTGGTAGCTCAATTAAAAAAATGAGGTTTCTTCAAAAAATTTCAATGTGTTCGCGAAAACAGAGTACTATTGATCTTGTTACACAGGCTATAAAAATAGTTCAGGGCGTGTAAACACTTAATAGGGATATCTCGTGGTACAGTACCCGTATCATTCGTTGAAGATGTGATTTAACTAGCACCCTCGAAGGTAATAATTTCCTAACAAGAAATTTCATTAGTCGCCTACGACTGGAGATAGAAGGAGTGTTCGTAACTAAAGTGTTCTGTTCTTATATACCCTCATAGTGAAATTTCCAGTCGACTGCATGATGGTTATAACTGGGTAGAGATTGTTTCAAATTGTTTATAGTTTCTTACAAATTGAAATTCCGTTATTTAGTTCGTTTAGAGAGGTAACCTACTTAGTTGACTTAATAAGAATGGTGACTTGACCGAGAATATGATAAAAAAAACAGGAAGTTTACTTTTGGTCGCAGTAAAATTCAAGTTTTCATTCTTTTAATAATTATCTATACTACATGAATTGGGCTGAAGTTCTAAACGTCTAGTTTGACGATTTTTTTTTCCTTTATTAGATTAAAAATATCAAAAATAAGTTTCCATAATCCAAAATTTGTACTTATTAACTAGCAGAAATTTATTCGACGTTCCCTAGGATTTTCAGAAATCCTTTTTGGCCACGTTTAGAAATTGAATTTTTC
This sequence comes from Synergus laeviventris, assembly GCA_032275145.1. Classification (NCBI taxonomy): domain Eukaryota; kingdom Metazoa; phylum Arthropoda; class Insecta; order Hymenoptera; family Cynipidae; genus Synergus; species Synergus laeviventris. The sequence goes on from JAUESI010000034.1 coordinate 3,508,987, forward strand.
TAAATTCAGTTTAATTCTAGAAGAAATTTATGCTTCTAAGCTCTCTTTGAATGTAAGATTTCTCGAAATCGAAATTACTCTGTTGGTTTTGAAATAAAATCCATTTGAAATAACGCCGATCTTTGATCGAATTGGAATGGCAATCGGATCTGTCAAAATTCATTGAAATTCCTTAAAGTCACTTAAAATCTGATGAAATCCTTTAAGATGTCTCGAAATGATGTGGAATCTGTAGACATCTCTGGAATATCTTTTTCATAACTCTTTAAAACGTTTTTAAAAAATCCTTTGCAAATCTTTAAAATCTCTTGAAATTCATTGGATTTTCTTAGAATTTCAAGAGAATTGCTTTAAAATTACTGAAAATTTTAAGAGGGGGGGGGAATACTTTTAAATTCCACAAATCCCTTAAAATTTTCTAAAAAATCTTTAAACTTTAGCGTCCGTGAGTAGGTGAAATGAGGCAGTCGAGATCTTTAATAAAGAATATTTATTTACTTAAAGATCGTAGTTGTTATACAAAGGTGTCGACTCGGCGGGAACTAATCACGAGTCTCGCAGAGAAGGCAGAGATTTGGTCGCGACGGTAGTCCGGACTAGAGTGCTGGAAAAGCCCTCTGCCACGAAGCTTATCCTCGAAAATTAAGAAATATATAAATTCCTTTCTCGCATTCCGAGCAAGAATATAGACTTGCCAAACATATTTGGAGAAAAAATGCACGCCACAAATATATAAATTCCTTCCTCGCGTTCTGAGAAAGGAGGTAAACTTGCCAAACATTTTTGTGGAAAAATGCACGCCACATCACCCCCTTACCAGTGATAACGCAACGCAGGAGAGAAAAAAAATATTATTACAGTACTATAAACGAAGATACATGAAAAAAAAATATAATCGCAAATATTATACCACAAAATATCGACTATTTAAAACCAGCTTGAAAACGTTGTGGAAAACGGACTCGTTGTTTGCATTGCGATTTGAAGGTCCTGCCTGCTGAGTATTGGTAGGTTCGGGGCGGGTCTGCATCGGTGTCGTGACATTTTCGCGCTTATATTTAATTACAATATTATAATCTTCGTCGTCGTTGTCGCATTTTTCTTCGACGAGACTTTCTAATTCGTTTGATAACATAAAAGCGGACTTAAGTCTATCGATGGAAACGCAAACCTTTGAATTGTTTATATCAATAAAAAAAGATTTATCATTGCGTTCAATAACCTTATACGGACCCTCATAAGGAGGATCGGACGGGCCGCGTGCACAATCACGATGTAGAAAACTATACGGTGAAATCGCTAAATCTTTAAATATAAAAACTTTTCTATCACCGTGTCGGCGTACAAGCGAAGGTTTGATATCGTTGACGTGTTTTTTTAAATTCTCAACAAATGTAGAAGTGGGTTCTTGGTCATTGGTAATGAAAAATTCCGCAGGCAAACGAAAGTTAGCGCCGTAAACTAATTCAGCGGCCGTTGCTCCAACATCTTCTTTGATGGCAGAGCGTATGCCAAGTAAAACTATTGGCAGAATTGAAACCCAATCTCTGCCATTATGACATTTAATCGCAGCTTTAAGTTGCCTGTGAAATCTTTCCACCAAGCCATTCGCTTGCGGATGATAGCTTGTCGTACGAATGCGCCTTGTACCTAACAACCTACATAATTCCGCAAAAAGCATTGATTCAAATTGACCTCCTTGATCAGTCGTGATTCGCGAAGGAACACCAAAACGAGCAATCCACGTAGAGAGCAAAGCAGTCGCGACTGTAGCAGCCTCCATATCAACGATCGGAATGACTTCGGGCCAGCGAGAAAATCGGTCGATGCACGTTAAGCAATATCTAAAAGCTTGGCAATAGTTCATGGTAATAATATCTATATGTGAACATGCTCGAAACGATTAGCCAGTTCCTCAAATTGTTGAACAGGCGCGGAAACGTGTCGAGTGACTTTACATCTCTGACACGAAGTACACGCACGCGTCCATTCTCTGCAATCTTTATTTATTGCAGGCCAAACGAAACGCGAAGCGACGAGCTGCTGAGTAGCGCGAATGCCGGAATGTGACATACTGTGCATGGAATTGAATAGAGCGCGACGTAAAGGTACAGGGACAAAAGGTTGTACGGCGTCGCTCGAAATATCGCAATACAAATGCACATTCTGGTCTGAAAAATAGATTTTTCGCAAGTTAAGTTTGGTTCTTATGAGAAAGCAAATCACGCAATTCAGCATCTTGTTCTTGAGCAGAAACAAGTGCATCGTGATCGATTGATAACGAAATTGCTTGCATGCGAGACAATGCATCGGCAACACAACCTTTAATATGCCTAATATCCGTAGTAAATTGAGAAATATAATCTGAATGTCGGAATTGACGCGGAGAACATTTATCTAAATTTTGATTGAAGGCAAAAGTGATCGGTTTATGATCAGTGAAAATCGTAAAAATTCTACCCTCTATCAAATAACGAAAATGCTTAATAGCACTGTAGATAGTACTGTAGATCGCGTAAAGTTCGCGGTCATACGCACTATATTTTTGTTCAGTTGAAGTCAAGGATTTAGTGTAGAAAGCTAAAGGTTGCCATGCGTTAGCTACGCGTTGCTGCAGTACACCGCCAATTGCAAAATCTGAAGCGTCTACAACTATGCTAACAGACGCACCGGAAATGGGATGCGCGAGCAAAGTAGCCTTCGCGAGAGCTTTTTTTGAATTAGAAAAAGCGTCGCGAGCCAGTTAACGGTTTCCTTGCCCTTTTTTGAACCGATTAAAAGTTGATTCAAAGAGTGTAGGATATCAGCCGCATGAGGTACAAATCTACGATAAATATTGAACATGCCGAGATAACGGCGAAAATCTTTAATCGTAGTTGGTAACGAAAATTTCGAGATCGCTTCGACGCGCTCTTGCATTGGGTAAATACCGTTAGTGTTGACCGTGTACCCGAGAAAAGATATTTCGCTTAGGCCAAATTCGCATTTCCCGGGGTTTATAATAATACCATATGTCGATAACCGATCGAATAAAATGTTTAAATGCTCCAAATGTTGTTCCTCATTTTCAGACGCGATCAGAAAATCATCGATGTACGCGTATACAAAATCAAGACCGCGCAAAACTTCATCGACAAACCGTTGACAAGTTTGCGCTGCATTTCGCAAAACGAACATCATCATGCACGGCTCAAAAAGACCAAAAAGCGTATCAATCGCAGCTTTTTCGATGTCTTCCGGTGCAATCGGTATTTGATTAAATGCGCGAACAAGATCGATTTTAGAAAATATAGTTTTACCATACAAATTCTACGCAAAATCTTCGATGTGAGGTGGTGTGTACCTGTCAGGAATCGTGCGAGCGTTGAGAGCTCGGTAGTCGCCACATGGTCGCGGGCTGCCATCCTTTTTAGGTACGACGTGTAGAGGCGTAGACCATGGACTCTTTGAAGGTAGCATGATGCCCTGTTCTAACATCATGACAAATTCAGTCTTAATTTGTTTAAGACGATCAGGTGCAAGACGGTGAAACTTGGCGTGAACAGGAGGGCCGGGCGTCTATTTGATGTAATGCTGCACACGATGCTTGATTGCATCTTTTCTGAATACAGGCGGTCGCGTCAAATCAGGGTATTTGGCAAGTAGTTCGTGATACGCCGAAACACCGATCACAGCTTTAACGGCGGGCCATTCTTGTCCAGCTACGAATACGCGCGTTGACAAGCCAGTCATATTATCAATTAAAGACTTGTTCTTCGGATCAATTAACAAACCGTAGTAAAAAAGAAAATCACTACCGATTATCGCGGAACTCACATCGGCAATAACAAACGGCCACTTAAACTCGCGACGTAGCGATAAATTTAAGTTTAGTGTCACATTACCAAAAGTTTCGATTTTTGAACCATTTGCCGCGAAAAGTTCGTATTCGCACTTTTTAAATTTTTGGGCGAGCCACTTAAGCGGGTATACACACAAATCGGCACCATTGTCTATCAGGAAACGTTTTTGCGAATTCTCGTCCCTGACATAAAATCCACGATGCTGTGGGCCGTTAATGCATGTCGAATTCATTAACGGCGTGCGTCGTTTCCCCTCCAGGAACAACCAGTTCGGCACTTATTTTCCGGTTCCGGAATCGGCGATGATAGAAAGATAAAATATAATTTTCCTGGTCCTTGCGGGCAGGCGTGGCACCGCGATTCCCGTGTCCAGTAAAAACTCCTCGAGGGCGCGAGCGGCTGTGCTCGTGTGTGAGTGAGTTCACCTGCAAAGTGAGTTTGTGGATCTGATCCACAATTTCCGCGAAATCGTTGACAGCATTAATTTTTTTGCTGGGGTTCACCTCGTGCACTAGCTGTGTCCGCGAGTTTCAAAATGAAACTGCCATCACCGTCTGAATTTGCGCAGGCAGGCGCAAGTGACTTAAGGCTGCGAAAAAATTCGGACGGCTTCCGATCGCCCATGCTTTCGCCTTCCATCAATTTGCGTACTCTAGAAGAGTCGGATTAATTGAATCTTTTGATCATTTTGGCTTTAAGATCGGCATATTTGTCGGCTATCGGCGGATCCACTAAAATGTCCTCTAGTTGGCCGATAGACTTCTCCGATAAGCATGAAACCGTGCTGCAATATTTTATGTTATCGTCCGTAATTTGCGCAGTGACAAACTGCGCCTCCAAAAGCGTGAATCAGACCTTGATTTTATTTTCAAGGAATGCAGGCGCATGAAAATGTCGAGGCGCGAGCACTGTAATTTTCGGCGCAGAAACACCATTATTTCCTGGCATCTTGACGAAAAAAAACAGAACACTTGCACAAACGAACTTCGTAACAATTTACGAGCACTAACTTCTCCCTTAAGATCACGTCGGGGTTTAAACTTTAGCGTCCGTGAGTAGGTGAAATGAGGCAGTCGAGATCTTTAATAAAGAATATTTATTTACTTAAAGATCGTAGTTGTTATACAAAGGTGTCGACTCGGCGGGAACTAATCACGAGTCTC
>JAUESI010000034.1:3536806-3552197 GCA_032275145.1 Synergus laeviventris
TTGAACGTTGTGGGATTTGAAAATGGAGTTACAGCGTCATAACGCTTTACATGATTCCAACATGATTCGGCCTTGCCTTCCATTATGGAACTAAAAAATTAATTGACGGCTTAAAACTTGGATTTGGCTTTATAGCCGCAATAAGTTATTATTGGAAAATGTCCGGATTAACGTGAGGCAATGTCCGAGGTCGGCAGGATTTATCCTCGTCGAATAGATGCAAGTGAGCCATAATGTTGATCCCCGAAGGATAATATTTCGTCTCATTAAATTGTTGAAACCTAGTCGAATTTCGATTTTTTCGGTGTGACTAAAATTAATTGTGAATAATTAATTTTATAAAGGTAAATAAAAGTGAGTGTTTTTATATATAACCAGAATGTCAGTGATATTCCCCTTACCTGCCCCTCTCCGCGGTTTCTGAGAAAGAGTTATTGTGCTAGCTGAGCTGAACGTTATTTTAGCTAGAATTCAAAATAAAGTTCATTTTTATTATTTTCAAATAAATAAGCTGACGCCCACGGGGTTAAATAAACCTCTCAAAATTAACAAAAATAAATTAATCAAAACAACCAATAACCTTTTATAAAAAATAAGAAAAAATGTTACAATATACAGGGTGTCCGGGTACTCAAAATACATTTTAATATTTTTGAATTCTTTGAGAAAAACTGAGAGTCGAAAATGGCCTATATCAAAAATGAATTAGAAGCTTAATTACGAGTTATAGAGGTTTAAAGCTCGAGCAATCAGCAGCACGTTTTAAGAGGTCGAGCGTACATACGCCGCTGACGATAGTGTGTGCGAACTCAAACCTAATAAGCAAGCCTAAGCAAACTTTCTAAAAGTAATGAGCTAACATTATAATCTATTAATTTGTTTCATTTTGGCTCGAGGTTTTTGAGAGGACTTCTTTTCGATAAACAGAAACCATTAGGATTTGCAATCTTATTTAAATAATTCGTAAAAGCAAGACTTGTATAACGTAAATATTACATAAGTTAATTTTGAAATCTCGTTTTCACATTTTACTAAAAGGAAAAGAAATATTATGATAATGTCATTGATTTGTCAGTCGAGTCGTTATAAGTATACGCGAAAGAATATCGCCAGGAGCCTATCTATCTCGCTATTGTGCCTAGCGCCGACTTAGCATTCCTTCCAATCTGAATCCTTTCCCTTTTTAACCCAGTTCCATTGTTAGGTGGAACTGACCGTCATCGTCACATCGACTGACTATTTCTAATTATCCACTTGTCGTTAGCGATCGCATTCCATTTTTGCAACCGGTGGATTATCGGCTCCTCCACGTCCTTGGAAATTCCTGAGAAGGCAAGCTTAATTGACGCTGCTTCAGGATCCACACTATGATAATTACGACGACATTACGGCCTCCGGAGCAATAAATAGGCCGCTGATGCTAGTGAGGATTCTCACTTCGCATTTTAAATAGTCTCCAGATTCTTCACTTCTTCTTAAAACTTTCTATCTGAGACCTTTGATCTCCTCTTTCCCTATAAAAAGACTTCCATTTGATGAAAAAATACGTCGTTATTAATTGAAGTAATCAAATCTGAACTTGCCAGCAGATTTCCATCAATTGCTCTAAATTAAAAGTTTCACTGACTGAAAATCAATCAAAGAGAAGAGAGACACTTTAATTGTTTATTGACCAAGTTTCCCTTGAATTTTGGTTATTCACCACCAATGTTATTAATCATTTAATATACCTGCTTCCCATGACGTTTAATCGACAAACCGGAATCCCAAACTATAAATAATTCTGCAGTTGATATTCGTCCGATCGCTATAGAGAAATAATCTGCTTTAGAAATGTTAAAGAAAATTCTCAAAAGCAAATCTCATCACTTTCATTCAAAAGCTAAAATAAATAAATTCAACTTTTACGATTAATAAGCTTTTAAATACATAAATGCATATTCCTATCTAAAAACAAGTAATGTTAGCATATATTTTGAAAATATTGAAAAGATTGTTAGATATTTTCATTTAATGGGATGTTCAGAAATTTTAAGAGATTTTACCAGTTATTGCAATTTATTAGAATCTAAACTTTACGATATTTCGAGCGATTTTATGGAATATTAAATAATTTTTAGAAATTTAATTAGATTTAATGGGATTTTGAGTAATTTTAAAAGAATTAACGGAATTTTAAGTAATTTTAAGAAATGTGTGATTTTACGAAATTTTATAAGGAGTTTCAGGGGATTTCATGGGGTTTTAATTAATTTTAAGGAATTTTACGATATTTTATAGGATCTTAAGTGATTTTAAGGACTTTTAAGGGATTTTAGGAAATATCTTGGGATTTCAAAAGATTTTACGAAACAATGGTTTTTCAGGTATTTTAAGGGATTTAATAAGATTTCATGGTATTTTGAATGACGTTATTAACGAATTTAAAAGAATTTTACGAAATTTCATTGGATTCACGGGATTGTGAGTAAGTTTAAAAGATTTAACGATCCTGCAATCCCTCGAGAACGTGTTTAGATAAATTCACAAAATTTAGTAAACTTTTTCCACTCTATACCAAGTTGAATCTTATACAAGGTTTTAACAAAATATTTAATTGTAAAAGTTCTATGCTCTTTTATAATTTTTCTAACATTTATTGTTCGACTATAAGTGTGTTCAAATTATTAAAATTCTAGGCTGATGTCAGAAAGTAAAAGGTTTCTTGTGTCGTAAAAAAATCAAATCTAATATTAATACATTTTATTTAAGAATATGAACAATTGGAATATGTACCTATTAAATATAACGTGTTCAACGTGAAAAAATATTATTTACATCAAGTGAAGTTAAATAAATATTTATTTTTAAATGAAAAAATCTATTAATTTATACTTAATCCTCTATGAGGAAGCAAAGTGCTCATTGAATGAGCACAAAAGTTGAATTTTGAACATTTTCGATTTGAATTTCAATAATGTTAAAGAATTAAGGACATGTGGTAATCACCATAAGAGCAAATTTATAAATGGCCTACTTTACGAAAGTTAAAGGAATTTGATTAGATTTTGTAGAATAATTATTTTTTTCAATGAATTTAGTGAGAAGTGACATACGTTTCTGAGTAAATCTTGACCTTAAGTGCGTATGTTAAAGGTGTTATATTATACGTATATGTGGGAAAACCACTCTCTTCATCACCGATCAAGACTCAGCAGCATCCGAGTCGACTCTGTGATGTGATTGGATATATGTATCGTCAGTATAGTCTCACGATCCCGCGAAATAACATTGTTGAACTTTCCCCACTCGCACCAAATGTTGTTTTCACTAAAAGAGCCCACCTAGTCCCGCCGAATCCACATTTCATCGCAGAAGTTTCGTGCCAAGTTTGTGATGCAAACAAAACACCAAAAAATTAATTGAAAAAAAAAATTGAAAAAAATACACCATGTTTTTTAAAGTGATTGTGTTTCTTCCACTTGTGTTCCTCATCTCTGAGACCTTCGGCAAACCTACAATTTACAAACGCAATGAACTTACAAACATTTATGAACAAGGTGAATAATATAGTCCTTAGTATTTATTTCATTTTTAAGTAGTAATTGAAATTTTAATATTTCTATAAAAGATTGAGTATAATTAAATATTCGATTCACTTTAATACATTATACTTATAGCATAAAAATGAGCAGGTGACTTTTATATAATATTTCATAAACTTCATTTACCTTCGAATGAATCACTTATATAAGAAAATTATAATAAAAAGCAGTTGTATAATTAAAACAGGGCATGATATCAATGTTGTCTTTTCTCTTTCTATATTGCTTTCGCCTGATTTCGCGAAAAAATTTCTCCCAGCAAGTGTGAAACTTTTCCTTCATTAAAAGAGAAACAAATATAAGAATCAAATATCTTGTTTCATAAAAATATGCAATGAAGACAGAATAAATAATCTCATTATTTGTTTTGCTAAGTAAGTCGGTCGCTTTCTCCGCACTTATCAATATGAAATCTACATTTAGCGAAACTAGTTACACAGTTACACTATAGTTAGTTATATATAGGTATAGAGAACGGAACTTAGAAAAAGTGTAAAAAAATTTAAAGAACAATGAGTAAAGTGTGATCAGGGAATTTTGAATAAATATTTTAAAACTTGTAATATAAGATGCTTAAATTCTAGAATACCTACAATATGTCTGATTAAGATGGCTTTCAGATACTTAAACTAAAGTATATCACTGTCTTAAAAAATAGAGGACTAAAGTGGATTAAATTGTCGACCCTATATATATATATATATATATATATATATATAGAGAGAGAGAGAGACGATCCCCTTCGAAATAAAAGAGAGTGCTTAATTCTCTAGTTTTTTCCATTTTTATCCCGGTTCCCATTTCGTTTCATACGAAGGATAATTAGCGCTAGAAATTCATTTGGAAAATGTAGGCGGAAATCGTGAGACTGAAATCACGATGACGAAAGAACGTGAGAACCAGTGTGCGGAAAGATCAAAGAATAGTGTTGGATCGTAGAGAGTTTCTCGAAATTCGAATATCTTGGGTAGAATGAATTAAAACTATGTCATCAAGAGTAATTAGCACAAGACGCACTCTCCAATTTTTCCCGAATATTTAGAGAGAGAGAGAGAAATAATCTTTCAAAGATATCGGCTAGCTGATATGATATCGGCGACTCAGTCCACAGATTTGCCTGGAAATTCTGGGATTTATGCTGAAAATAGTGAAGTAGATAGAAACAAGTTTAAATGGAAAACCTTTTCTGATGGATAAATTCATTTTACCAGATCAAACAACAACAAATTCAGCAATTAATTTCAATTTATGAACAAATTTTTCTGTTGATTGTATTTTGAACTAGAATCAGTTTTAAAATATTGATTCATTTGCATTGAAAACAATTATTTATTAAAGAAATTTGTAATGTATATTGTTATATTCTAGTTAGAAGAATATTTATGGATAAAATAAAATTCGGAAAAAAAATTTCATTTCTTTATGAAACTTATTATTCTCGTACATTTCAATATTATCGAAAAATGAGTTTGAAGTTGGACTATTAAACGATTGCCAAATAGAGCAACTATAGGGATCGTCAAGGCTGATTTTTTCCGGAAAATGAGATTCGTGTTGACAGGTGGGAATAACGGGATGATGATGTCAGGTTGCGTGGGTTACGATTATAGCAAGACGTGATTTCAAGTGCGTGATGCTAGCCTCGTGTCCATATGTGTGTCATAATTTACATTTACCCGCTTACATGATTGCTAATAAGGACTTGAGGAATAATTCCTGGAAAAATAATCTCGCATCCCACAGGAGTATGGTAAACGAGCGAGATAATTTTTACTGGTACTCATCAGAGAATGTATTAGATTTTTGTGTAAAATGTGCCTCTGCCTGGTAATATCTATCTCTTTCCATCCCTAAGGCTAACTCTCTATAGTATACCTTATTAACTTATTAATGTTCATGATTTAAAAATGCATAATAATTATATACCTACAATATTTTGCACATACATATTATTCTAATTATACAACTAACATATATAACACTGAACAATCCGCTTCTATAGGGACGTGAACCCCCTGTTGAAAATAAAAAGATAGAAAAGGATAGAGATTTTCTATCCCTCTCATGTATATACATCACTTTGCATCCATCAAACGCTATCTTTTTGATAGAAAAAGATAGTGGGTGTATCCGTCGTTTTCACTAGACTATGGTATATCTTTTCCTATCTTTTTCTATGCTTCAGTCTATGCTTCTCAAAAACTGTTAAATTTTTTCCATCCACTTTTTGTATCTTTTTCTATCTCTGTCTATATCTCTTCCAAACAAAAATTTGAATATCTCCCATATTCAATCTTTTTCTATCCTTATAGTTTTAAAATTTCAAATTTTGAACATCATGTGCATAATAATATTTTAAATACAATATTTTGTTTATACAGATTATTCTAAAAATCTTACCACAAACACATAAACGAATAACATTCACCCTCATCCAAAATTAAGAGCACTATCCCAACCTATCCATTGTTTAATCAACTCGATCTTTTTCAATCTCTCTTATATCTATAACCTATATCATCAATTTCCTCATTCATCTCTTGTCCATTCATCTTATCTCTAGTATCTTATCCCATTCTTTGTCCGATACTTGTGTCTATTTTCTATTTTCTTGTACTAATATAGTTCTACTACTCTCTTAATCTTTAATTTTTTGTATCCAAAACGGATCTCTTTAATCCACTTTTCTCTATCTCATAGATATCTATTAATTATAATCATAATTAGAATGCATAAGTTACATGATTTTCGATTTTAAAAGAAATGCAGATTGCGAAAAGACACAACAGCGTAGAAATTATCAAGCAGATATAAATAGAAAAATAGAAGGATAAGGATTGGAATGGATACAATTAGTAGTATACTTCAAGGGAGATGGAAAAGGATTGAATTGATTTAAGAAGGATTCAAATGGATAGAAAGGTAAAGATTGAAATGGATAGACTTGATGGACTTCATAGAGAGAGATAGAAAAGAACTGAAATTATTATACAAGGATAGATGTGAGTAGGAAGGTAGAGATTGAAGTGGATGGACTTGGTAATACACTTCAAGAGGATAGAAAAGGATTTAAATTATTATACAAGGATAGATATGGTTGGAATGGTATGGATTTAAAAGGATAGGCTTCTCAGTAGAAAGGATAGAAAAGGATACAGATGATTAGATCAACGATAGATATGGATAGAAAGGTAAACATTGAAATGGGTAGACTTGATCATATACTTCAAGAGAGATAGAAAGAGATTGAAATGATTACACAAAGGATAGATATGGATATAGGAACGTATAGGTATTAAAAAAGATAGGTGCGGCAGTTGAGTACAAAAGGGCTAGAAAAAGATTGATTTGGATAGGCGAATATGTAATAAGGAAAGATTGGCGTGGATAGGTTGAAGATAGGAAATGATTGCCGAAGATAAACGAAGGATACGGAAAGATAGAAAAGCGGAGATTCAAAAGGAAAGAGGTTGTTGTTGATTAAAAAGTGATGGAAGTAGATTGGTGAGGATGGGGAAGGATATATTTTTCAATTCCTCATTTATCTTTCTACCTCTTTCTTTTAATGTCTTTGTAAGTTGTTATAATCATTAACCTATAACCTCTTTTAATCCCCTTATTTCTATCCCCACTTATCTCGTGTCTATGCATCTCTATCTCTTCAATCTCTTTGTCAGTATAATCACTAACCTATCTATTTCAATTCCCTGTTTTCTCTATCTTATACCATTCCTTATTTCCTTGTCTGCTACCTCTGATGCTATACTAGTTCATTAATTCGTATTTCCTCGCGCCAATATGGCTGAGGTATAACGCCTCCCATATGCCCTCAATTAATTGACTTCAATAAAATATAGGAAATCATGAAAACCTATAAGTGAATTATTCATTAAGAAAAAATATTATTTTTTGCAATCATTACAGTAACTGTTGTCACTGAAAAAGGTGAATAGATATGAATTTTTTTATATATAAATAGGTAAGAAAAATAGGTAAACGAAAATTGAAACAAACAAACCAACTAAGAAAAAATGTCAACTCCCATCCAAACTAATATAGAAAAAAATTGATTTCAGAAGAATTCAGAAAGAATTCAAGGTGAATTGAAAAGAATTATAGGATTAAAGGATTTCGAAAGATTCTAAGGGATTCCAAGAGATTTCATGACAATTTGAACGATTTTAAAGAATGTCAAGCGATTTGAAGTAATTTAAAAATATTTTAAATGGTGTTAAGAAATTAAGGGCATGTGGTAATCATTATAAGAGCAAAATTATATTTCTCAACTTTACGCTCGCTATATAATGAATATTTTTTGCTTAAACTCAGCCATTTATACCTTCATTTCGTAGACGGTAGTAAATGGCCTAGCATCAGCAAAATATATTTATTATTAGGAGCATAAAGTTGGGGGAAAAAAATTGCTCCCCTTCAAAAAATATTTAAATTTTTAAGGAAGGATTTTTTAAAGATTCTAAATTAGAAGAGTGTAATGATTTCCAATAAGTTTCAGAGGATTTCAAAGATTTAAAGGAATTTTAAGGAATATATGAAATTGCAAGTTTCAAATAACAATATTTTTATTTATTATCAGAAAAAGTTTTTTCAATCCGTAAATGGCCCATAATTATCAAATAATACTAATGTTATTATAGTAATTATTTTTCATAATATTTGAGTGGTAAATGTACATAAATTAACAATAAATTAGTATTTAGAAGAATTAAATGATGAAAAAAATGAAAACTATTGTATAATAAGTGATAATAGGAAACAAACATTTTTTTTCGTTCCAGTAATGGTGCCAGTATCATCGACCGTGATACCATTACCAGTGTACAAGGTCGGATATGGATTCGGTTTTATATCGAAGGATAAAAAGTCTCAAGCATCATTTAAACCTGACGGTGAAGTGAAGTTAATAACAGGTGAGGAAACAGTTAACTAAATGAACAAAAAGTTCAAGACTTCTTAATATTACACTGAAATATTGAATCATCTATTCCAAGAATGTCTTACTCAGTCAGAATTTAAAATAAATCCATAAAACCATGTTTTATTTACAGTTTTACAATCGGAAAATTGATTTCTTCGAAGGAATAGCGGATAAAATGATAAAATTCCCATTTTATAGAACTAGTCTGCGCTAATTTTGTGGTCGCTTTTGCATCCGATGGGGATTAGTTTTTATGCTCACATTAATTTGCTTATACTAAGGTAATATCCCTAGTGAAAGCTTCGGATTGAATTTCATTCCGGAATTTGTATCCGTACCAAACAGTTTCATTCTGATCTAATCTGAAGTAAGTTTTCAATGCGAATTAATCCGAACCTTTATCCTGAATGAATCCGATTTAATCAGAATTAATCCGAAATTTCAATACTAATGAATCTGGCAAATCAGAACTTTCAATCCGAATGGATCCGAAAAATTCGGATTGATTTTGAATGTATCTCGGACTAATTCGGATTGAAAAATTCTTTCGGATTAGATCGGAATGAAACTATTTGATGTGGATACAAATTCCGGAATGATTCGGAAATTCTCGGATTGGGACTGGATGAATTTCAATCCAAAGCTTTCACCAGGGATGATACAATTTTAATATGCAAATTATGAGCAAAGATTTCGATAATCTTTAACGAGTCTGTCTCTCTGGTAGACACGCGCCTTTATTAAGAGAAATCGAAGCTTCTTTTTAATATCCAGTTGTAAGAATTAACTACATTAAACATCTGGTTCAGGCGGATATTCAGGTGAACCATTCAAGTTCTGTGAAGGACGAGTTCTATACAATTTACCTATCCTCATCCTGTTTAAAATAAAATTGTCTTTGATGACGTTGTTTTCAAAAACTTGCCAAAGTTTGCTAAAGTAAAATGCAGAAAATTTCTATAATGCACTTAAAAGAATGTGACTCCACTGAATCTGTGAAATGAACAGGTTTGGTTGGTAACATTTACAATCATGATTATTTTTAATACCAGTTGAATTAAAAAATTATAAATGATGCAACACAGTGAAAAATTTTCTTGTTCCTACTTGTAGTTTATTAATAGAGTTTTCAGACAATGTAGAAACTGGAAAACGTCAGCTTTTTTAAACAAAAGTCTAAATATTTATTTAATGTCGAACAATTAATTTTCAAAAATTATTAATTAATCACAGCAATCTTTCAATTTCCCTGAAATATTCCTGACACAGACATATTTGAATTTTTGGAAAATTTCGCATAACATCACTTTATACCTTTGAAATTTCCTAAGATTCTACGGATCATCTTTTAAAAATAAAAAATTTCTTTAAATTCTTTAATAAAGTTTCAAATCCCTTAAGGGATTACCATAAACTTACCATAAACTTACCAATAGTGCACAGCCGTCAAGAACGTGAACACGTGATCAAGTCAGCCCTGAGAGCGATTGATTACCCCTCCAAATCGTAAGAAAACAGAAAAGTGGGGGTGATACATGGGGCTGCTTGAAATCCTATAATAAGGGCATATGGTAACTACCAGATGCCCTTAATTTCACAAAATTTTTAATAAATCAAAAATATCTTCTGAAATTTTTTTAAATTCCATGAAAAACATTCATATCTGTTGAAATCACATTAAAAATGTCAAAATTTTTTTAATTCTTACAAACCTCTTAAAATCCTTTATAATTCCAAAAGGAACTTTACAATACCTTAAAATTCTTAAAATACACAAAACTTTCTTAAAACTCTCTTTAAATCTCTTAAAATTTCTTAAAATCCAATAAATAATTTAAAGTTTTTTGAAATCTTTAGCATCTCAAAGAATGCTTAAAAATTTCTTTACTAGGTACCCCTCGAATTCCTTAGAAATTTTCTAAAATCTGTTAAATAAACTATAATTTATTATTATCAATAGATCAATTTGTATTTTCCCCGATAGCTATTTGAATATCCCTCTCATTTCCCTGATTAATTTTTTATTAAATATATTTATTTTAATTTCGTTTTCAGCCAAAAATGCTCAAGAGAAGATTTAAATGCATTAGGAAAGTGTGAACACCAGTTGCCGTATTTGTCGCTGAGCAACGTTGGCCTCATGACGATCAGGTTGTGATTTGTCAACCTATGATGAGATCACAAGAAAGTTACAGCAGTAGAAACTGGATTCGAAATTTTTTTTTACTTTGCATAAGCTGCAGGCTCCTCAGAAGAATTATTTCAAAAACCCATTAAGAATTTCCATTTAATTTGTTGAGAAAATTAATGAATTAGAGTGGCTGTAGGTTTTAGGTCTCATGATTTATAATCTCGAATATGACAGTATACTTTTTAAAAAAAGGTGGAGACTCGGAACTTAGTTTGGATTAAATTTTCAGAAATTCTTTTTGCAATTAAATGTATTCTATGACATAACTCCACGTAACAAAAGGCGCTTATTTTCAATAATTACTGATGCAAGAATTGGCTCTTTAAAATTTGATCCAGTCTAAAAAAATCCATTTCTTCTATTATATTAATTTCAAAATGGTATAAAACGTCAAGCTACATACCAAAAATTGTTACAGTAGCTCTCTGTTATACATGCAGAATCAAATTTTATATTAAAACAAAAATAAAAGAATTTATATACAAAATTTTTTAGCAGAAAGCTACTGTATTTTCTGATTAATTATATTGTAATTAATGATTATTAATTCATAATTATATATATTATAAAACTGTTGGTGTGCAATAAATAATGGCTTTTTTGTCTCCAAGCCTCTAAGCTATTTATACTCCTAACCACAGATTCAAAATGAACTATTTATCGCCATGATAAAGAGAAAAAAAATTACAAAAGTAGAGAATTCAATATCTTTACACAAGAGTAAGTCATCTTTATTGAAAACCTGTGGTTTTTTTCTTCAATCAGCAATTCACAATTTCTTTTATTCTGTACCATTTTTTTATAACAATTTTACAAAAGCCTAATTTCAAAACAGAAGAAAAATATAATTCTTAATCATTGCTGATGCTAAGAATTAAGAATACTCAATGGTAAGAAAATGAATATAGAAATGGAATCAAGAATCATTGTACGATGCTACTTAATATTAAATAATTGTAAATAAACCAGGTACTTATTATGAAGTGTCCATAGTTGTATCCGCTGAAAAAAATACATACGATAAGCCTGATATAGTCGTTTACTTTGTATATAAGTTTTTTTTAATTTTAACATAGAATAATGACAAGTAACGTATATTTAAACAGTAAATTGTTCAAATAAACAAAAAATTGTCCAATTCTATTTTATCTGAATGATTCTACTCACATAATTCGTTAAACATGAAATCATCTTGATATTCTTTCAAGAACTGCGTCGATCTGTTTTCGTCAAGAAACAGAGAATATACGCGCTTTACGTCTTCGATAGCCACCTGCACAGAGACATTACATTTTTTAATCCATTTTAGAAAAAGATATTCATTACCTATTTCAAAAAATGCTTGTTCGCACTAAATCATATTAAATTATTACATATTATCTTAAATAATATACCTCGGTGCTTTTTCTTTTTCGACTAACAAGAGAGGCAGTGGTGATCAGCTGAATAGCATATCTCAGAGAAGTTTCCAAAGCAATACGTGTAAGAACCGTTAATGCATCGTCACTCATCTCGCAATCTTCTTCCTCGCATCTGATTTTTAAAATTTCCTTCAATTCCTTTTCATCGTAAGGACTCGTAGGAACAATGATCATTCGGTCCAGTAAATCAATCGGTATTCCATGAGGGCTTTTATAGGTTGTACCTCTAATCCTTGTAATTCCTACGAATAAACAAAATTCGATTGGTTTAAGTTTTAAATCATAAATTTTAGTTACAATTGCATTGTTACATATTGTTTGAAAACCTCCCTTACCTCGATTCGTAGCCATAATAACCACAGGGGCCATTTCGTTTTCCAGAGCTCGGTTTAAAAATGAGAAGCACTCCATATCCAGCATGTGCACTTCGTCAATAAAAAGAACTCCTGGAACAATTTCAGCTTTTCCTTCCTCTCGCCATTCGGCGATTTTTGCATTTATCTGTTCTCGGACTTCAGATTTTATCTCTCCGGTGTCTCCAGAAAAGAGCGCAAGGAACCCGTGTGTTCTGCTATTTATAACATCCACTTCGTGAAGACTCACCGTGTGAACGACTTCTTTTCGCTTTTGTAATTCGCCTTCTGGACATTGAACAAATCGGGTTTGAGATCCGGTCGCATCGTAATCTCGAGCTCGAGTGAATGATCGACCGAGTCTGTTAATTTTCCCAGTTGCTTTGTCTATTGTTATAACATCTCCAGCTTGAACCTTGAAAGTAAAAAAAAACGAATGATTAAAATATTTATTAAGCCTATTTGGTTACTTTTTAATCAAATATTAAGACTACTTTTTCTTTCATGAGACTGTCGATCATCTTGTTTCCGAGATCGTAAATCGTCTCCATTTCAGTTGTCTTCAGAGTTAGTTTTCCAACTTTTGCTCCAACCCCGGTCGCGGGTCTATCAACTTGAACCTCAACCACTTCTCCTTCAATGATCTCAGTTTCTTCTTTGATTCTGACACCGATTGACTTTCTGAAGGCTTGAGTCAAAGCCTCAGTTTTGCTCATTTCGAGGGAATATATTTCTGAGCCAGCCATTGACGTGAAAGGAGTGTCTTGTCCAAGAGCTTGAGCAAGACCCATGGCAATTGCTGTTTTTCCGGTGCCAGGTTGACCAGCTAACAGAACTGCTCTTCCTGCTATTTTTCCGTCTTTTATCATTTCTAGGACAACTCCTGTGGCACGTCGAGCCATAAGCTGACCAACCATTCCTTGCGATACCTGAAGGAAAAGAAAACAATTTTAAATGCGATTTACTCAAAACTTATTGCTTTATATAACTGTAAATAAAACAAATAAATAAATATAAGAGTATAAATAAAAAATTGTAATAAAATTTATTTCTAGTGGGAGAACACTTTGTATACTTACATGACGAGGTTCTAAACTGTCGTCTAATCCAAGACCTCTGATGTGAGAATGAGCGCCGATTCGCTCGATTCTAGTTATTTCGCGGACTTCTTGTACTCTAGCTGCAGCGACAGACTAAAAACATTGTTTATAATTATTTAGATAATTTATTGTAATTATATTGTTTTGTAATATATGTCTTCTAGCATTTAGCCTTTTTTCATTTTTGAAACTTTGTAAGTATTATTATCTGTTATTATTATTTTTTATTCAAACCAAGGCCTATACTGACTTTCCTACAATATTTAAGAAAAGTGTAAAATACGAAGATTACATGAGAAATCATGGTAAAATTACAATGATATATAATAGACTTTTGCACGATCAAAGATTTATTTTAGTTCTGTAATTCTACATTAATTTTAGGCGAAATTTACGGAGAATTTTTTGCAATGTAAAAATGGTAAAAATTGATTGGGTTGAAGTTTTTAGTCTGACGATTTTTCTATTAATTTTATGGGAGTAAAAATATTTAAAAAAAGTTTCCAAAATATCTTTCCTTTAAATATCTTGAAATTCACTAAAATCACTTAAAGACGCTATGAAATCCCTTGAAATTTCTGTTAGTAAATAAATCAAAATAAAATGTTTATCGGTACATTTTTTTATGTTCGTAATCCAATAAGTAAATGTCAAAAAAATAAAATAAAATAATAAAAGCTTATGAAGCTTGACCAAACTGAGACTTCGGAAATATCAACCAATTAAAAGTTGAACAAACGCATTGAATGCATGAGGTTATATTCGATAAAATTGTTTGATCGAACATTCCAAAACATGTTACCATCTTAATAGTTTTTATCTATATTTTTTTAAAAATAATTACACAAGCAATAAAAACCTATTTTAATTAGGAATCAGTAATAATAATTGTTAACATTATTTATAAGCAAGGGAGCCAAAGGAGTAAAACGCGCAAAGTTAAAGAGGTTAAGATTCACATAATTTAAAGAAAGGTAAGTGCTATTTAATCCTTAAAGTCCGAGTATAAATTTATACAATTATTGCTATTTAAATAAGATATAAAATTGAATCACTTACCGCCATAATTCCCCTTTTTTTTATATAAATTTCATGAAAAAAGCACCGGTTTTGTGCTTCAGCGTGATAAGTCTGCTGGCGTCTACACTCTGACTCTGCTGCACTCTGACTCGCTTGGTTGATGATTGATCTTGATGGTTCTATCAGCAGAAAGAAACTCTCTGCTATCAGTTCTATCTGGTTCTATCTAGGGATGTTCGATTTCGATTCTTCAAAAAATCGATTCTCTTGAAAAAAATCGATTTTTTTCACCTGATGATGATTCTTTATTGTTTGCTATTCGATTCTTAAGTGAATCGATTCTTTACCATAAGAATCGAAGAGTCAATTCTTTTTCATAAATTATAATTTAGGTATTTTTTTTCTCACAGCTCGCACTGCCTGTATCTTTGTGATATTTACATTCTCTGGTTACATTTGTTAAGGCCTGAGCACAATCGTGAACTGAACCCGTAACATGGACCAGAAGATGGTTCTGTCCTTTTCTATTATATTGCTACATCTCTCTTGTCACGTGACCGTAAGAGAGATAGGTCAATATGAAAGAAAAGGACAGATACATCTTCGGGTCCAGATAGGTTAGGGGTTTAGTTCACGATTATGCTGAGGGCCTGAGGCAGCCACATGCATCGGCTGTGTATTTGTATGTGTAGTAGTTCGCTTACGATCCGAGGGGAAATGAAAATTACAGGTGGCGCTCCGATCACCAAGGCCGACTTTTGCATTGAAATGCATTAGAAAAATCGG
>JAUESI010000034.1:3560190-3573226 GCA_032275145.1 Synergus laeviventris
AAACCTCCGTGAAGTTAGCACTGCAACTTAAAAAAACGATTTTTTTTCATATAGCGAATCCAACAAAGACATTATATAATAATATCGATAATATCTTTGATATTAGATACATCCATCAGAGAATGTGTTGTGTGAATTAAATTTATTTGAGTATAAATATAGAATTATATGGGAAATAAAGAAATGTAAATAATTCTACTTTTAATATTATCTGAATATTCGCATATTTTAAAAGCTAAAATAAAATTATTTGTAAAATTTCCAGCCTGATCAAATATAAGATTATTGAATAAACATGAGAGGCCAGAGAGCAACACGGGCAGAAGTTTCTTGTGTGCGTGAATCTTGACTCTGATTTTGAAACTCGAGGAATGATTGGTTCTCGAGCATTGGTGACATTGGGACGTCACACGCACGATGTGTGCAGCGTGTGCGTGAGGCCGGCAACTATACACGTGTATGACTGCTGACATTGAGTGAAGCAGGGAAGACGTGCCGAGTGGTGCCGAGCCCAAAAATTCGTAACTAAAGAATAAATATATATATAGATACAAGTCAAAAACACTCTACCCAGTGTTACGGCAATGTTTTATGGAAAGATCATTAGAATATATTTTTCTTGAAGGAAAGTTTCGTTTCTTGTACTTCCTTTCCGAGCAAGATCGAACCATTTTTGACTGAGTTGTTTTGTGTCTACGCATTGTTTGACCTTTCCTACTCAGTGTTGACCTTCACTTAAACCCTACAGTGCCATCGACACCCATCCTTAATCAGAATCAGAATTTCATTCACTGATTCACCGAGGGTCACATAAACGCAGAAACTTTAACCTTGCTCTAAAAACGGTATGTAACGATCAATATTTACTAAAAGGTTTTTGTAAATTTTAATTTAAGGTTTGTATACTTGTGTTCTTATTTCCTCGTTCAGAGAAATTGTGAGGGGCAAGATTCAGGGATCTGATTGAGATCGGATGTTTGTTTTGCTTATCAGGAATAATTCATAGTGATTTCATTTTTTTTAGACTGATTCAAACATTTTTTGTGTTACGTGAATGGAAATTGAATGAAAGAGGATGGATTTTAAATTTGAAAATCTATTTCTTCAACTTTCTATTTCAATTTTCTTTAATGGAACGAGAAAAAAATGTGACTTGCGAAATGGATGTGTGCCAGTAAATAAAAAATGTGTAGTGCTCAGTCAAAAATAATATTTTAGTAATGTTCTAATAGTTCAATTATTAGGTAAGATATCCTAATTCTGGATATCAACGAAATTAAGGGTGATTTTTTTATTTTGTCTAATTATATTTCTATAAATTTGTTGATTTGATTTGTTTTAGTTGGTTTTTTCTTAGATAGATTGAATTACATATTTTCTTCCTACCGATTATAAAAATTCCACTACATTAGCGGCAACAACGTCTCTAATTTTCTGATTTCCGAAAACTATAAAAAAAAATAATTTTTTCCCCTCGAGTGTTTTTTATGAAGTGCATAATAAAAGAGTTTACTTGAAATTGCAGGAAAATTTCAAAATGTCGAGAGAAAGAGCTTCGCGGCGATTTTATCGTTTCGACAGTACAAATGATTTGCTGGGAAATATGGATCATGGGCAATCGGCTCAAATAGAAAATCGATGGAACTTCGAAGTATCTTGGGAATCTGCAAACAAAGGTAAATAGAAAATAAAATTTGATTTTTTATAATAAAAAATAATTTTCTTCTTGCAATTTCAGTTGGTGGAATTTACACAGTTATCAGATCAAAAGCATATGTTTCTACCGAGGAGATGGGTGATCAGTATATTTTAATGGGTCCTTACAAGGAAGCGTGTGCAAGGACGGAAGTTGAAGAAATAGATTTTCCTTCCAACAGTCCTTTAAATAAAGCAGTCCAGATTATGCGAGAACAAGGATTTAAGGTAGAATTTATTCAGTCAAGTGTTCAAGGAAAGTGAAACATCTTTCGTTAGAATGAAAGTGTTGATTACATCACCCTGATAATGATATATTTAAGAATAGCGTCTGTTTGCATGCGCTTGATCAGTGAAAATCTGGCGATTTTCCAAGCTCCTAGACAATTTTGGTTCAGGGTCAGGTTCACCTACTGAACGACTATTTTCTTCAATGAAAGTTAGTAGATAATAATATATAATATACAAAATATAAAGAAAGCAAGGGCTTCATAAGGAAAAGTTGAGCTATTCATACTGAAATTTCTGTATGAATAGACAGATTTTTGTGGTATAGACATTGCCTTATAATTATTTGCTGGCGAAGATAGAATCAGGAAGGAATGAAGATTTCAAATAAATTTTTTTTCAGGTTGTAACAGGAACCTGGTTAGTGGATGGGAACCCTCAACTAATTTTGTTTGACATCGGAAGTGCAGCATGGAAATTGGACGAATATAAGGCAGAACTGTGGAACACGTGTCACCTCGGTATACCGCAACTTGATATTGAAGCCAATGATGCAATTATTCTTGGCTACATGGTTTGCCAATTTATTTCAGAATTCAGGTAAAAAAAACAGTTTATATTTCTAGTTTTAATCACCTTAAGTAAACTATTTTCGAAATTCATCCTGCGCGATGAAAAGCCTTTACAAGAAATTGCATTATTTGATTTAAGAAAGCTTTTGATATTAAAGAGGTTATAAATAAGAATTATGATTTTCAATAGAAAAGCTGCAGAGGAATTTTCAACAGCTCCACCCAGAGTTGTTATTCACTGCCACGAATGGCAAACTGGAGTAGGTTTAATAGCTTTACGAACGAGACACGTTGAT
Organism: Synergus laeviventris; assembly: GCA_032275145.1. Taxonomy (NCBI): domain Eukaryota; kingdom Metazoa; phylum Arthropoda; class Insecta; order Hymenoptera; family Cynipidae; genus Synergus; species Synergus laeviventris. The sequence goes on from JAUESI010000034.1 coordinate 3,562,982, forward strand.
GTAGCTACCGTTTTCACTACACACGCAACTCTCCTTGGAAGATACCTCTGCGCTGGAAAGACTGACTTTTATAATAACTTGGACAAAGTAATCCTTTCTCCTGAAATCTGTCCTTTTAATTTTATCCCTTTCTCTCAAATATTCAATTCAACATATTTTTTTTCATTTACAGTTTAGCGTGGACGAAGAAGCCGGAAAACGGCAGATTTATCATAGATATTGCATGGAACGTGCAGCAGCGCATCTCGCCCACGTATTTACAACAGTATCAGATATTACAGGTTTGGAGGCTGAACATTTGCTGAAAAGAAAACCCGACATAATTACACCCAATGGATTAAACGTGAAGAAATTTTCAGCACTTCACGAGTTTCAGAATTTGCACGCTGTTAGCAAAGAAAAGATTCACGAATTCGTCAGAGGCCACTTCTACGGGTACATTTTTTCATTTACTTTAAAGATGAATTTTCCAGCGCTTTATTATAAAATTAAATAATTCCAGGCACTACAATTTCGATTTAGACAAAACTCTGTACTTCTTTATCGCTGGACGATATGAATTTGGAAATAAGGGCGCCGATATTTTTATCGAAGCTTTGGCCAGGTTAAATCACTACTTGAAATCGTCCAAACCTGATGTTACTGTTGTTGCATTCCTCATTTTCCCAACGCGTACGAATAATTTTAATGTAGAGTCGCTTCGTGGCCATGCTGTAAGTAAAATTAAGAAATCACTTTTTGAAGTTAATTAAATTTTAATATTTATATCATACCAGATCATACATTATAAATTATTTTTTATTTAGGTAACAAAATCTCTTAAGGATACAATAGATGAAATTCAACAAAAAATCGGCAAGCGAATGTACGAATCATGTTTATCAGGTCACCTGCCCGAAAGTCAAGATCTTTTATTGAAAGAAGATTTGATCAAAATTAAGAGGTAAACTTTATTATCTACGTGGCATACGCAATCCCGAAAGTTTGATTCGCAAATCTTCAAAAGATCTACTTCTATTTCGGTATTAAATTCTAATTCTATTTTAAATTATATTTTAGGTGTTTATATTCTTTGCAAAGAAACACACTGCCTCCTGTTACAACCCACAATATTGTAGATGATTGGAATGATCCAGTATTAAGTGCGATAAGAAGATGTAATCTTTTCAATTCCGTGCACGATCGCGTAAAGGCAAGTGTATTAATATTAAAAATTCATGTATAGTGTCAATTAACTATTTTTATTCAGCACTAATTAATATTTAAATTTTAGGTAGTGTTTCATCCGGAATTCTTGTCTTCGACAAATCCTCTTTTCGGTTTGGATTACGAAGAGTTCGTTCGAGGATGTCATTTGGGAGTCTTTCCTTCGTATTATGAACCTTGGGGATACACACCTGCAGAGTGCACAGTAATGGGAATTCCTAGTATCACAACTAACCTCTCAGGTTTTGGATGCTTCATGCAAGAACACATAGCGGATCCAATGAGCTACGGAATTTACATAGTAGATCGTAGATACATCGGGCTGGAAAACAGCATTCAACAACTCGCACAGTACATGTTTGATTTTGCTCGACTTAATCGAAGACAGCGTATTATTCAAAGGAATCGTACTGAGAGATTGAGCGATCTTCTCGATTGGAGGAGTCTTGGAATTGTAAGTAATTAAAAATTAAATCTGAAATAAAGTTTGTTTTCAATGTTTAGCAATCTATGTTTTCTTCTATGTTTTCTACGTTTCTTTTCAGTATTATCGGCAGGCAAGAATAAAGGCACTGTGCACCGTTTATCCTGAACTTGAGTCTGAGTTTGCTGAAGGAAATGTGGGTAGTTTGAATTACCCAAGACCAATCAGCGAACCCCCGTCGCCTTCTTCTTCTCGACACACGACACCAGCTGCTTCAGTTCACGGATCGGATGACGAAGAAGATGAAGTTGATGAAGAGAAAGAGGTGATTAAAAATCAAATTTTTTAATATTCTGTTACGTTTTAAAAGACGCGAAACATCCCTTTCATATTTTGGTAGAAATTTAAAGCATTTTTTTTTCTTTACAGCTAGAAGAATTGCGAGAAGGGAGATAACCTGAAGCTGCAATGTCCACGCGCATAGGCGAAACCGGCAATACTTTTCTATAAAATGAAGCCTAATCCAGAATACTCCATAATGAACAGTTCTATTCAATTAACTTCAGTGCTCGAATAAGACTTTCACTTTGAATGCAAACAAAAAACCACTTATTAAAAAGTTTACAGTAATAGAAATATCCGTATCAGCTTTATCATCAATAATTAATATTCTTTGTCTGTTATACTATAATACATATAACAACGTATCGAAATGAATTATTATAAATATTAAAATCTATATTTTCAAGTATGAAAAGAATTTATACATAGAAATCTATTTTACTAAGTAGTTGCGATTATCGCGGATTTTTAAATCGTGTCGGCTCAATTTTTTTTTCAGAAAACAAATACTGTGATTAGATATTGTTTTCTCTCCGTAGAGGTACTCATTATTTAAATATAGATATGTATATGGAGCGAAAAACGTATTTTTTAAATAAAATAAAACTATTAAACTTCTAATATTCTAAATAATTGAGTTTTTACTCAAGGCATATCTGTTAGAAATAGATATTTTGAAATTAGAACTGGAGTCCAACACTCTTAAGTAAATATGTTATAATTCACAAATAATAGTGAATAAATGCGTAAATTATAGACATTGTTTTTATAAAGAGTAGCAGATAAATAAAAGTTTGTGAAAAAAGTGTTATAAATCCTTGTTTTCAGAACTTTTTAAAAATAGATTAAGGCTGATGTGGAAGGTGTGACACTCGAAAAAAATGAGTTAGGCAATTATATATAATATATTATACAAGTAGCCCTGTACATATCCGAAAAATAATGCAGAAACGTGCAAACAAGTTCTATTTTATTTGCGAACATCAGAAGAATAAATAGGGAATATTAAATGGCTGGTATCACTCTAAGTTTATACGAATGATCATATATTAATTATTAACATATAATGTACAAAATGGGTATCTAAAAAAGTTACAAGGTATAATGGGAACGTTACATTTTTCGAGTTTTACGAATTCGCTGTCTATTTTCGCAGTGCAATTAAATATATACATTTCTTAAGTATGTATTAGCATATATTAGATACAGCTTGAAACGAATGTACAAAGCCTTTAAAATGCTGTAAGTTGGATTATTCGAATCGAATGACAGAATTTGGAATGACGAAACGTTTGACTTTAAAAATTAATATAGATTAAACAGAACAACTCGATCCTAACTTTGCAGAAGTCGAAAATACGAAAAGCACTTTATTATAACAATATTAAGACAATAATAGACTTGAATTATAATACTATACACTTGAAATTGTACACGAGAACAATAACTGCTCCAACTGGAACGGTTTTAGTTCCTATTTGTGAAATTGTTAAGAGTATTCAGTAGATATGGAAATTTTTCTCAAATTTTGAAACTCCGACAATCGGGAAATCGAAGGTTTAAGAGGCTTGTATTCAAAGCACATTCATCGAAGTTACATTCACGCTCGTAGTGGACATAAACTAGCGAAACGATTTGAACACTTTATCCTAAATGGCACAGTCTAGTATATTTATACACTAAGGAGCAGTTTTACAGCGAAAAGGGATCTGTGTTTCGCCAAAAACACAGGAATTAATAGCAATACAGGTCTTCAGCTTCGATTTCAAGAATATGATTGGTAAATCTGTTAATCGTTAATTGAGCACAGTTGTAAAGACTGAAACGCAAAGTTCCGCACATACTCACGTGGAAAAATATGTCATTTTCTGTCAATTCCTCTCAAAACACGATCAACTACGTTTTAAGACTTTTTAATATTATACGCTGGCTTGTGCAAATTATTATCGTTTATTGTACAAACTAAAGATGAACGAAACGGGCAAGGAAAGAGGCGCGATTCCTCACCTAAAACGATATAAAACATCCTCTCAAAGAACGACGAAACAATATAAAATTACTCAACAGCAGGATAAAAACCCTCCAACAATACTAGTGAAATTTCTTTCAGAAAATTTCCACCAAGTCGAAATAACTGAAAATCAACTGCATACCAAAGTTCCGGTACGTTTTCCTTGACATTAACATGAACATCTAGCGTTTTAGAATATTGGCAAGGTTCACATTTGTGGACGCAAAACTCGAATTGGTGATGCCCAAATCACAAAGCCGGAAAAAAACGTTCGACTTAATATAGTTTACAGCCTTTAGTCACATAATGAAAAAAGCTAGTAACATTTTTAATACCGTTAAACAACTGCAAGATTATGATCTACCTCAGTAATCTAGTCTACGAGTCTTTAGTAATTGGCGTTTTACGGCGTATGGCCCAGTGATATAGCAATTATTAATTCGAAGATCGAGGATCAAAGTTTATAACTCATTGAAAATCCAGAGAAATACTAATTCTGAATTCGAGGCTGGAAAATTTCTGAACTCGAAGGATCTGTAAACTCAAGAGATAAAAAATGCATTCAATTTGAATTGAATGAATTCAATTAAATTTTGATGGAATTCGTTTTAATTCCACTAGTTCGAGCGAACTTGAATTCGACTAACCCAAGGTGAGTTTAATTAAAGATTGAATTTAGATAAATTCATGGCGAATTGATTTTACTGGAATTAAATAAACTCAACTAGGAAATTCATTCAAAATTTTGCTTAAAGACTCTATTTTGAATTTTTGCAGGAAAAATCAAAGAGAATAATTTAGTTAAATAACTAAGTCGAACAATTGTTAAGCCTCGAATAAGTCCCAAGTAAAAGTTTTTATTATACTTTTTTACGGGATTCCTTAAATTCTAGTTTCTCCAGAACAAGTTTATCAAGAGGTAAAAGTTCAGAGTCAGAACTGGGAGTTATGGCGCTAGTTAAGACATCGACTTATTTTTCATCTGGATGATGAGAAATGATTTTTAATCGATTTTAGAGTGGACGGACTTTTAAGAGTGATTAGCTTGCGTTCCTCCCATTCTTTGTTGCATCATTGTGAGCAGCATTTCGGAATATTGCTGCATCATGTTTACAACCTTACCCTGGTCTTGACCATCGAGCAATTCCTGGAATTTGGCAGTTGCCTCGTTAGCACTGACACTTTCGGTATTGCTGTCTTTATTATTAGCAGCTACAACTAATCGCAGCGTGCGCATTGCTTCGTTGACGGAGGACTCGAGGCCACGTAACATCGTGTCCCTGTCGATAGTGGTGCCTGTGCAGTCACTGCTACCATCCAGGGTTAGCCGTTTATAAAGCTGAACAACGTTATCAGCAGTGCGGGTCAACTCATCTGCTATGGTGTTGCAAAGTTGGGTTGATACTAAAAAAATAATTTTATTTTTAGTTACCTAAAAATTTGCTATCGTGTTTAGAGATAGTAAGTAAAGACAGATAAAGCTACATATATATGGTATGTTCATCTTTTTGAGCGAAGAAGAAAAAGAGACATGTAAATTGTGCTGAAATTTGTGATAACGATATTTGTGAGAACACACAAGACGAAATCGTGCATCATGCAAACTGTACTATGTATTCATAAAATCCGTATGAGACCATGCTATTATAATCTGAAACCTATCACTATCCAGGCTGGCCACATGTCAAGGAAGACAGAGAAGTCAGGGAGATGTCATCGGGACATGCGAGTAAGCTATCAGGGAAAATAGAGTTTTCAATCTTTTCAATCATTTTAAGGGATTTTAAGAGGTTTCTAGAAATTTTTGGGAATTACAAGAGATTTTTATGATATTTGAAGAAACTTGTAAGAAAGTTTAGGGAATTCAAATAATTTTAAGGTAACATACTGTAAAGTTCCTTGAGGAATAATTGTAAAGGGTTTTAAGAAACCTGTAAGAATCTTAAGAAAGTTTGACATTTCTAAAGCGATTTTCAGAGATTTTAATGTTTCTCATGAAATTTAAAAATATTTCAAAAGATATTTTTTATTTGTTAAAGATTTTGAGAAATTTTCAAGGATTTCATGGGATTTTAACGCATTTTACGAGATTTGAAAGACTTGTTATGATTTTTAAAATATTACGTGAAATTTTAAGAGAGTTTAATAATTTGAAGAGATTTTAACTTATTTCGAATATTACATTGGGCTGAAGAAGTATCAGACGTTTAATCTGACGAAGATTAAAATTTATTTTTTTATTTTTTTAACTGATAAATATAATACAAATAAGGTGAAAAATAATGTTTTAGAGTATTCAATAAACTGCAATCCTTCATTTGTGATAAGCTCGAATCCAAAGGTATTATAAAAGGGTGATATGAAGTAATTTTATAACATTGCCAAAATTTACAATTACTACCCGAAAACTTTTAGGTTTCAAATATAGTTAATTAAGGGTTGTCCATTTTAGCAATGTGTGAAAGGTAATTGAAATATAATAAAATTAGTTTCTAACACCCTTTGACAATGGCAAATTTTCACAAATGGCACATTCAGTGAGAAAATTATGTGTTTTAAGAAATTCGGTTTTTATGAAGGATTGCACTTTTTTGTTTTTGAAATTCTTTGTATTTTATATCATACAGTTAAAAGAAAAAAGAAATTTTAAATGTCTTATACTTCAGCCCAATATGTTACCGTGGGATTTTAAGAAATTTCAAGAGTTTTCTAGGAATTTTGTGAGATTTTCAAGAATTTTAAGAGATTTAAAAGTTTGTCGTTGAATTTAAAGGATTTCAAATGGTTTTAAAGAAATTAAAAGGAATTAGTGAAACTTTAAGAGATTTCATAGAATATTAACAAAGAAGGTACTTCCTTGGAATTTTAAGACGTTTCTAGGAATTTTAAGGTATTTTAAGAGATTTCGAAAGTTGTCGTGAAATTTTTAAGAATTTCTGGAGGTTTCTATTGATTAGAGATTTTTAGAATGTTAAAGGATTTATATATTTTTAAAAGATTCCATAGAATCTCTCGTAGGAGATTTCAAAAGATTTTGTAGAGTTTCATAGTAGAGTTCAATAGCACTTTTATTAAAAATTGAAAAGTCAGGGAAATGTCAGAGAAATTAAAAAGTGAATCTTGTGGCCACCTTCTGCTATCACTCTGAAATTAAGTACAATGGATTCGAATAAAACTAAATGAATTTAATCTGATCACTCTTGAATATGAAAGCGAAAGAATTAAATTTCTTTGTGATTCTAAATTTGCAGTTGCGCAAATGAATGAAATGACAAAGATAAATTTGGAAAATGCTATTCTATTATGGAGCAAGTATATACAGCAAAAAATCAGACTTGTCAGATAGTCCACAAAAAATGATTTCTAGGTCTGTCGTAAATCTTTGCTCATAGCATGATCACTTACAAATTTTTACTCTTTATGGTTAGTTTTATTACTTTCTCAGAGCAGCATTCTCAATAGGCAAGTTTAGTTTACCTAATCGTTTATCCGTGTCTACTGTGAAAGCAAAGTTGGGATTAAATCGCTTATTAGAGATTCGCAATGATCGTTTGAAACCAGTAGATAATGAGAATAAATGATTAATTGAAATGTTAGTAAAATGGTTTGAAAGTACTTTAAAGCCCAAAGATTTGACCTAATAGTTAAATAATGTTATCTTGATATTTTTATGAACACAGTTCCCAACTTACGTTCTGCACTAGCAACGTCGATGGCACGATCGGTGTCTTTGACTGGAAGTTCTTGAGGACTTGGTTCCAGTTGATTACGATTGGCTAGGGACATTCTAGAATTACTCTGACCAATTATTCCTCCAGGCCGTCCATTGATCACATTAGATGAACCTGCTCTTCTCATCCCTGACCCAGGAATGCTTAAACTGCAAAAAAATGAATTTATAAGCTTATTTTATATTAATATTGTATAGTAAGAACATATACACTACCAATCCGAAGTGTGGGACCACCTGTTTTTCGATGATAGTTTAAGTTCTCTTAAATTGAATTACACCAAAGATTAAATTTTTTTTAAGTAAATTAAAAGCTATCAAAATTATGTTTAAAATGAGCCTAGAAAAAATTCACTTTGTCAATTTTTTAAGAATATAATAAAAAAAAAACATAAAATCTCAATGTTTTATAAAAATATCAATAAACTTTCTAAATAATTAATTTTTTTTTACCTCATAGAGGAAGCTTTGTAGTATTGAAAAAATTCAGTTTAAAAAAAAAAGAAGGCATTTTTCTATATATTTCAAGGGGAATATATCTAACATGATGTCCTGAAATATAAAGATGTCCGGTTGTGTGTATGAATGTATGTATGTAGTATGTTTGTCATGAATTTTAACGATCCTGCAATATTTGGAAAATGCCTACAAAAAATTGATGAAATGAAGCATAGTCATTTCATTATATGCCAAGGTTAATTTCTTACAAGGGTTTAACAAAATATTTAATTTTACAAGTTTTATGTACTTTTATAATTATAATGAATGAGCACAAAAGTTGATACAACTTCACAGATAGTTTTTAATTTCTTGTGTTCATTTTAGAATTTCATAGACTTATTGAGATAATTGTAAAATTATGATCCTGCTTTGGTCAAGGACTTGAGGTTGGCGCGAAAAAGTATGATATATTTGAATACTTTTCCTTTTGAGAAAAATATTTTTATAAATTATAGGACATAATTAATACTGATCAGGTGATATCAAATTCTTTAAAAATGTACCTTTAAAATGAGCAAAATGCTACCTTTTCCTCTCTTTTCTCATCACCTTCATTGCCACCGTCACACATCTCCCACTATTAGTTAAACACTCTCTCAACCCTCTATTCTATCCCTATCTCTCTCACTTGTACTCATGTGAACCAAGGCTCTTGACCTCTAAAACTGGAGAACATACTTCATCCCCAAATTCCACGAATATGATTATGAAACAACCACATAGACCAATTGCATAGAAACACATCACGTGCACTTGCTTCCTCTACATCTACCATATATGGACATTCTAAAATCCTGGAAGATGATTGGCTGGACGGACCCGATTTCTGCCTATAAAAACCGCAACCCTACCGGGTTTAGGCAGTCTGAAAACAACAACCATCGGCTCATTAAAACTCTCTCCTTACGTCGGTCTTCAAAGTAATCAGTGCACTTTGATTCTAACTCTAAGCCCAGAGCGGACTTAGAATATTTTTCAACCTCGAGCGTTAAGACCGACTACAACTAATATTCTAAATCCAGAGTGGACTTAGATTATTTCACGAAGGAGTTTCTGTTAAGGTACGGAACTTCGATCTGTCTCCTCCAACATTAATCAAAATCAAATCCCTAATCTCAAAATCCAACACCGATGGCCCTATCAACTTTTTAATTTAATAAACAATTATATTCAAATAACCTTTTTGTATTTAATTTAATTATTTAATGAAGTTATCCCCATCCTTGTTTTAGATCTTTTTAGTTCTAATCAAAAACGGGGAACTCTTTAATTACTTTAAATTATTTAGGTGTATGTTTGTCTTTCGGGACGTAACAATATAGTTACAGATCAGTGTCCATCAGAAATTATTAGAAATTTGTGTTCCTTGACAAATAATTCTTTAGAAACTTTTACAATTCAGTAACAAATCAGTCAATAGTTTAAGGTAAATTCATTTCAGGTTAATTTTTTGTTTAGATTTCATGAGATTTTAAGTAAATTTAATAGGGGTCATAGTTTGTACGTCGTTTTTGACGTCATTTTTTACGTGGTTCTTGACATCGAAAATGACATCTATTTTTTTAATAGGGAAGAGATTTCAAAGGAATTTAGGAGATTTCATTGGATTTTCAGGAATTTTAAGAGGTTGAATGAGATTTCATAAGATTTTGTGTGATTTTAAAAGATGTATCGATATTTTAAAGAATTTTAAGTGATTTTAAGGGATATCATGTGATTTTACGAAATTTAAAAGAATTTTATTCGATTTTGTGTAAAAACGACAAATTACTTGCGCGCAGAGCACACGGATCATAGTTGATAGTCTTCCTAAAAAAATTAGCAATGTGACTTCGCCCTGGACTCATTTTAAGTAGAATTTTGATAGCTTTTAAGCTGCTTAAAAGAAGAAAAGGAATCTTTGATAAAATTAAATTTAAAATTAAAATTATTATTAAAATTATTATTTTTTTTTTTATTTACCCAGCAGCGGAATGATCGATGCTAATACTTCTTGGTCTCGGAGGTACGGATGGTTTTCCACCCCCGTTT